>CABFWB010000391.1:73952-95536 GCA_902151455.1 Timema bartmani | reverse complement strand
ATTTAGCATTTTGTAGCAAAATAGGTAAAAATGTCTTTCGTCAATTTTTTTAGGGCCTATACAAAGGATTTATGATAAAATTTATGTATGCAGGCACAGGATGTAAGTAAAACCCGAGCTGAAGCACACAGACGAGTGAAACTCAATGATTTTGTAATCATTTATTTCCGCTGAAAAACATCGTTTTATAGAAATTCTCAGCATTTTATTTAAATGCACAGCATTTTCAGGGAACTCGCGTCTATTTCGCTAAATAGAATAATTTAGCTAAAATACTCTCAAAATCACGTTTTTAGCGTTAATTCGTGAAATAAAAATCGCTTTAAACACTTTCAAATGCCATGAAACGCAAAGAAAACTTATAAATACCCTATTTTCGACCCTTTTTTTTCTTTTCGCGTTTTTCGCAAAAGCGAATTTACCCTATCTCTAGTTAGAACCAGTGATACTTGAGGGAGAGTAAAATAAATACATCAGAAGTTTATTATTCAGATTAACTCCTTCCAGCATTACCTACCCATGACACACTAGATATGTTACAGTGCTAACTTCTATATTTCTAACACATACTCTTTAAAAAAAGGAGATAAATATTTTCTAGCATAATTGATTTCCTAAACGAGACTCTTAATAGGGTTTTCATTAATATATGTTTTTAGTAACGCGTACCCGTTTGGGTTGTACGCCTATGCACTAATTACGCTAGTGATTTTTGGAATGAGTGAGGTTTTATTTTAGGAAGTGTACCCGAATTTTCGTGGAGGGAAAGCGGAATTTTTTTTTATCAACCTCAATACACCCGACCGAGATTCAAACCTCAATCTCACCGTCATCGGCAGTCTAGTCTACTGCGAGAGTAGCACCTTAGTCCACGCGACCACCGAAGAGGGTAGTAGTAAAATGAAGCTAGTATTTAAAATGTTTTAAAATAAATGTTGTTTATAAAAATAATAGTTTTATAACTTTTTTAATTTAAATATTCTTTATTTAAATTAAAGAACCAAAGTGGAGCTTTTTCAAAGGTTGCCTTAGTTAAGAATTCAAGATTGGTGACTTGGTAGAGAGTCTTTGTTTATTTTGATGACACCAATCAATACCCAACGAAAATAGTGTTCATTCGCTTAAGTATAAAAAATAAATAACTTTTATTTGAAACAAATAGTTTTTTTGCCTTTTTTGTATATGCTTTACAAACAAATAATTTGTTTATGGTTTATAATGATCAATTTTAATAAAATAAACGTGGAAATTTACTACATGTACTCGTAATTTATAGCTCTTAGCACTATTGCATCTCATGTTGCCACAATGGTGTAAATGAAAATATTTTATTTGTATTACATTATAAGTCCATATAGTTAATAATGTAAAGACAAATTAATAAGTAATCCATAAGGAGGTAGTATTTAAAGTGTTATTATAATTTTTAGATGAAATACATATAATAAGTCAATCAAATAAAACATGTTTCTATAATGTCAAATGTTATTAACTTCCAATCAATGTTGGTGAATTCTACTGTTCTTCCTATAAAAATTGAGCTTTAGATTAAAATGGTAAGCAATCACAAGGCCAATCTCATTGATATTGGAGTATAACCCCTTAAGGAGGTCTATCTATATACGTGTATAAGAACTTTTGTTGGCTAAGGGTATGGTAACATTTTAGAGTAGATCTACTATAGAAAAATATTTTTCTTCGCCCTCGAAGAAGAGGTCTACACTATTCAAGAAATGAGTGTAGCCTACGTTACAGCATTCTAGAAAGAGGTTAGGTGGTCGTCGTTCTGGGAAAAATAAGAAGAAAATTTTTAAGTACTTTCCAAATCTCGACCTGGTGTCCATATTCCATCAAGGAGTTGGGATGCGTTCTGGAAGCACCTTTGAAAAAGCACTTTAGGGCGAGAGGTCTGACCGTCCAACCTTGTTCACTTTGGCTCTTTTCTAAATCTTTGAATCGTTGCTGACTCAAATTTTATTCAGTCCTACTCATGTGTGAAGGCGATGTCTCAAGGGGGGGTAAAAAAGTAAAGAAAGAACTATGTGACTACGTGGATGTTGAAATCCACTAAAAATCACCAGCTCTAATAAAAAGATGGATTTTTTTTAGTGTTTTTCTTCAGTTCATACGTTATCATATTCGTGTTGTTTGATGACTTAATCTACGGGTTATGGACGAGGAGAGTAGTTTTAGAAAAGTATACCTGTATTAGTGTGGAGAAAGGTGTGAAAATTACATTGGTAAGTCACATGTAGAAAAATACACCCCCAATGTTCTCAGCTGAGATACGACCGCCTTGTCACTGGAAATACAGCCTATCTATCACTCTCTCTCACTCTCTCTCCCTCCACCTATCCACCCACCCTGTCAGTTCACCAGCCAAGCTAAAACAAACCAACCAACCAGATCGGCCAAGCAAGGCCAAGCCAGGCAAATAAACACAATCCAGCCAAGCCTTGTAATCCAAGCCAATCCATGCAAATATAAAAGTTATCCAAGCCAAATCAGCTAATCCAAGCCAGCCAAGCCAAGTAAAACCAACCAACCAACCAACCAACCAACCAACGAAGCCAGATAATATAAGCAGCTAATAAAAGTCAAGCCAGGCAGCTATCTCTACATTAATAACTCAGCTTAAAAACTTGCCTTGGACACATCAATCGAACCTATGATATTTAAGCTATGCCCTTGGTTAATATTTTAGTATGGTTAACAAGTTTAATCCAGACATAAAATTACTCGCACAAATGTTGATTAAATATTGGACCCCCTTAAGGCTAGCATATTTTTTTTTATATATATAAAAGAATATTCTTCCTGACCACTGTAGTTATCCAAATAAGGCAACGGAAGTGCTCTAATCCAGTATATCAACGAACTGTCCAGAGACCGCCTCAGAACCTAGCACTGGGTAACGTTTCTCTTTGATCATAGCGCCCGTTAAAAACATAAGGCATAATTATTTTCTGTGCGTTTCATCAGATTCCAAATATAACCAAGGGCCTCGGGAGGCAGGATTAGAAACAAGGAGTGGGAGGGGGTGAAAGGTTATGAAGAGAATACACAAGATATGGTCTTTATGTATTCATTTTATATCTCTATTTTTATAATTTTGCCTAAAAGTTTCTATTCATACAAATTTGTCTAATTCTCACGGCTGGGACTTCAACCCCGTTAGATAGCGTGTATTTTACGCTTTGGGGAATTCATTTTATATAGGCCTACGTTGGTGTAGTTTAATTTCAAAACAAATTATTGATGAGCTTAAATACACTTTACACATTTACGTTTAAAGGAGATATTTAAAAATACTTTTTTAGGTTTATTAACAAACACGATTTTAATAATAGAAATATAAGGGTCTTAAGTTGTGATTTGGCCATTAGAAAGATTTGTGATATGTCCAAATAATTAGTTTTTTTTTATTTTACTTTTTCTTTCACGAACCCGGGCTACTCGCATTTAATTCCACTATTGGTCTGGGGATGAGTAGGCTACAGTAGAATTTAGTAGAAATGTACACGCATATACCGGAAAGAAGAATGGGAAACTGTTTTGGGGAATATTTCCTCAGTACACCCGGCCGGAATTCACCTCCCGACCTCTTCATCACCGGTAAACCATTATTAGACTAGAATAAAATAGCCAGAGCTATTATTTATGATTTTAGTGAAGATTACTCCATCTAGATATCATATTCTGAAAATTGAAAAATGACACCTGGACACAGGTTCGATTCCCGTGTCCAAGTGTCATTTTTCAATTTTCAGATTATTAGACTAGCATTATGCCTTACTGTGGATTCACACTTTCGCCGTAAAACAAAGAGTAGGACAGAAACGTTGTCACGTGACAATCTCCAAACCAATAACAAGAAATCAGAGAGATCTGTGTAGCACACCAGTAAGACAATATCAGTTTTGTCCACGCTTCTCCATACATTTTTGAGAAACTATATTTTTTCTCTTTTTGTCCTTCAGTAAACTACCCTTAATTTTAGGGTTAGATATTTAATTCCAAAAAACAACTTGGAAAAACCTTATGAAAATCCCAGTTATGAAGTTATAGCCCAATCGGTAAAATAGTTTCGACTCAAGCCCGAGGTACAGACAGATGGCGTCGCAAAAAAAACTTTTTTTTTTGTTTGTTTCTGGGGTCATGAAACGTCGATATTCATCAAAATGGTGAGATCGATTTTCTTGACGATTACAATACTTTCTCTTTGATGGGTCAAGATAAAATAGAAAAACAACAAACTACTTCATAATATTATACGTGAGTTATTAAGTTTAATTAATTTTCTGTTGTGAAAGCTGTTTTTTTTTTAAATAAGTATTTAAATAGTTTCGTACATTCATAATACATATTTTCAAGATGAATAAAGCCCATGACTTTTGAATAATTTCGAAAGAATAAAAGAAAAGAAAGCTATAGGTGTATTATTAAGAGCAAAACTAGGCTCTCCCTATCAAAAAGGACAGATGGAAAATAAACACAGACAAGACTGCTTTGAGCTTCTGGTTATTTTCAGGGACGCTGGTATTTTTCTTTGTTCAACCTCTCCAGCACAAGCGCTATCATAACTATGAAACAAGGAATGGAAATTAGTTATTAAGTTTTTTTTAGAGTTCACCTTGTTCTGAATTCTGAAGCATTGATGTTTTATCATCTTTGGTTGGGAAATATAGTAGGAATGTTCCTATAGATAAAAACGCAAATTAGTTCTAGCTTGTTGGGCTCTAACAAATACTATTATATATGTATTTTTTTTATCCGACACATTTGCTCAGTCTGTAGCGCGTCTGCCTACTGAGCTAAGTGTCACGGGTTCGATTCCGGATTGGCCGAAAAATGTATCATTGATGTAATGTAGGTTTACCATTTCACAGTGATGAATTAACGGGTGAGGACTGTATGTTGTGCCTGTCCTAGATTATTTATAATGCATGTGAAGGTAAGATAAGCCTAGCAAGCCGGTAGTGGAAAATATATGTCTTGAATAAATAACTGACACAGGCCACAGCCTGGAAACAGTAATGGATGTAATGTTTTATATATATATATATATATATATAAAGCACCAAGTCTTACTGCCTGTTCAGGTTGCACGCATATGTACTAATTACGCTAACTAGTTAGGAATGCGGAAGGTTGAATTTATAGGGATTGGGAGGTCCAGAATATATTTTTTATAGTTTATAGCATTTGCACGCGTACACAACACTTTTATAACACCCAAAAAATACACAACACATATTATACACACAATTATACAACTCACACATGCATAACATATACACGGCACACAACACACACCACATACCACAAGCCACATACCACAGTACACATATACACAACACAAACACAGAACATACTCATAAAATACACAATACACACATAACATACACAGCTCACACACATAAACAGCATAACACTTAACATAAACACTGAACATACACATAACATACACAGCTCACACACATAAACAACATAACACTTAACATAAACACTTAACATACTCATAACATACACAATACACACATATCATACACAACTCACACACATAAACAACAAAACACTTAACATAAACACTGAACATACTCATAACATACACAATACACACATAACATACACAGCTCACACTAAACAAACACACATCAACATTGGCTGACAAAGGCGTCAATCTCTCACGTTTTTGGTAAATTTCATCCAATTTGAAATATATGATATACATCCCATAATTATAAGCCCTTACCCGCCTCGGTGGCGTAGTTGGCTAACGCGCAAGTCGTGTTGAGCTCGACCGCCGAGGACGGGGAGATCGAGGTTCGAATCTCGGTCAGGTGAACTGAGCGTGGTTTTTCCTAAATGGTCTTCCACTCTCCCTCCACGCAAATGCGGTTTCACTTCCTCTAGCTTCAACCTTCCCAATTCCTAATCCATTAACGTAATTAGTACTTAAGCGTATAACCCGAACGGGTAGTAAGACGCGGTGCTAAATATTATTATTATAAGCCCTTATTTAATTACGTCCCGTAATTAGAAGGATGCTATGTAAAATGCGTCCCTCCCTAATTCTTTCTAATATAAAGAATAATGGATATAATAAGCTATAACAAGTGAAATATAATAATTAACACAGTTTCGTTACATTTCAAACATTTATTTCAACATGATCACATTTTAAGACTCAAGTATAGAGATACAACCTTCAAAATATTATCGTTTCATTAACGTAGTGCAGAAACCTTTCTTTGTCTCGTTAAAATAGATTTTCTTCTTAGAGCCTAAATCACTAGATTTTTAAATATATAAAGAAAATGCCTCTATACTAACCGAGAACATTACAGAGGTAAAGGTGTACTCCCCTGACAGAATCAAATTTAGATATTTCTCAGTCATTTTATCAGCCCCGAACTTCTCTCTTTCCACTGTTTCCTTCAATTTATTCTTCATAGACGAATGCACTGAACGTTTCCCTCTGAACGTCTTTCGACATTTCCACAAATGTGTAAATATTGGGGTTGGATGTTTGTCTGAGCCTATTCAGTTTTGAGTGAAACAATTCACAGTGATTTGTTGTGTGGTTCGTGGAAGATGAAAATGTATCACAAACGTCTAAAGGGAAAATTGCATCCGCAAGCTGGGAATATAATCAATTCATCAATTTCGGAATATATTATTTTTGCCACAAAGCTATTACAAGTTTTAAGTTAAGTAAAACATCAATTGAATACATGACGCAGTCTACACCGCTTTTGCAATAGAAGGGGTGGAGCTTTCACGGGAGCTTGGGATCATGACATCTTTCACAATATACTGGAATTCCGGTGGCAGAGTAATCAGGGATCAAATCTCTGCCATGTGTTTTGAGGGTGTTTTATTTTTCTTAAATGGTTTTACTCTCTCACCTTCACGCAAATGTGAATCCTCCCATCCCCTCCATACTCATTGGCGTGAGTATACAGATGTACCGGGCAGGTATTAATACGTGAAGCCTACACACAAAAACAATATTAATTTAAGCAGTGTTGAACATAATAAAGTATAAACTTTATTCATAAATAATGGGGAAATTTAAAAGAATACATTTTTTTTAAAAAAACTTAAAAAATCGCATTCAATAAAGTGTAAAATTGGTCATACACATGATAATTGTATTAGATGAGCATTGGCAAGCCTTAACACTTTTTGCTGTAGAAAACACTATTTTTGAAGTAAATACTTGTTTGACCAGCTTTTATAAGTTTTTTTTAGCACCGGGTCTTATTACCCATTCGGGCCATACGCATATGTACCATTTACGTTAATGCTCCTGTTTAGCAACAAACAGCAGCAACTCGATACTGCAGTCAAGTGTCGTTCGTGTGAACATGGACTAAAACAAACTGTCGCAACGACAAACTGTAGCCCGTGTGAACTGAGCCGTAGTAGACAAAGCCAAGGCACTAACGAGTAGTGAAAAAAAAAAATACCATGCTAAAATAATTTATGGACTGTGAACGTTGATATAACTGTTCGTACCAATATAATATCTAAAATACTAATATCTCAAACATTTCATTTGTAAGCTTCTTACACGTTCTATACATAAAAAAAAAAACCTTCACCTGCGTCGACAATTTTGGAATCCGGGTAAGGTACAGGAGATACTCACACACAGATCGGTTCGGCTCACGGTTTTATGGTGTTTTTTTTGGGGGGGGGGATGGGTAACTTTTGAAAACACGTGACCTTCGCGGGTCGTTCAGCCGCTTGGGAATTTTGTCACGGGGTTAATTATGTATGAAAATGCATTCAGGCGTGCAAGGAGATAAGGGATAAGTCCTCTTTTATGATATATAAGGGAGGGTGGTTGGCAATGTGCATAGAGAGACTCGGATTTCCTCCCTCATACAAACGTTTTTTTGAGGAAGGGTAGGATGGTTTGGAATAGGGGGAGGATTTATGCATAGAGTCCAATAAAAAAAACTGAAAATGAAGTTCGTTTGAGAACAAAGTGGAATTCACGCTGCGTTTTCTGGTTGATTTACTCAAAGTGTATATATACTTTGAAAATCTATAATTTTGATCTAGTCTTTTGGAATACTAACAATATTTGTAACACCATATGTGGATAAACTGTTCGTTATACGATTTGAATGATCGATGTACATGTCTGTATGGCAAGTATAAATCAATTAATTATATTGATTTCAAAAGCAAAGTAATTTCTAATGTGAGTTACACTTAAATAAAACACAGGTAATGTTAAAACTTGGCATCATCAATAAACAACCGAAATTAAATAATTAATCTTTGAAAGGAAATACATTTACTAACAGTAAAAACTCATATATATTATACTCCTTTCTTGATGTGAGTTGTGTTATTTCCATCACTAAACAAGAGAAATTTTATTATGATTTACAAAAGAAAGTACATAGTTATTCTCACTTTCTCAAACCAAGATGACAATACTTTTTTTTAGGACTCACGATCCCTACACAAAAACTAGTAGTTGAGGACATACCAATCTTAAAAGATTTCCCCGACCTTGAGATGCTGTTTTTAAGGCAGTGGAAGTGACCTTCTATAAAGAGATATCGACCAAGTGGAGTGGTCCTTCCTTTGGGCCGACAGGGTGGCAGGAGATCACACAGCTACTACACAACTTAGTGGTAGAACGAACCCATGACTACCAAGGAAGTCAATGGTGAATATTCAGGTCATGAAGTGGTATAGATCCTGAAAAATCGACAGAAGGTGGTCCAGTAGAAAGTGATTGTAGGGGGTGACGCACATCTACCTAACAGTTTAGTGTCAATGTGGGACAGTGACAGTTATAAAGTTCAATCACCCATCAATGGAGCGTTATACTTCTCTACCTTACAGGGTAAGAAAAGTGTATATTCCTTCGGCGCTAGTTTGTGGTTTGAACCTCTTTACTGGTACTTTTTTTTTCCTCTAACAAACCAATTAAACTTATCTAAGGATTTCTAAATAAACTTTAAAATAAATCTCTCACGATGATGAAAATGTATGTTACTAAATATGTCTATTCGTTCAAATATTTTAAGTGAAAGACAAACAGACATACATATAATTAAAAGGAACGATAGATTGGACAAATACCATTATCACACTAGACTTTTATCAAGTTTTATAAAACCAAACAAGTATAATGTAAATCTGATTCCAAGTTCGATCAGTTCAGCGAGAGGCTCTTGTCGCTTGACTATGAATAATTTGTTCTACTACCCTACTCCTTCCCCTATTTTCGTACCCTCATTTCTATACCCCATCTACGCTAGGAGAGGTGGTGATACCTAGCAGAAGGTCCTTTATGGCGAACATTGTCTGAAAGTCACTAATCTATTAGGAAATAATAATTATTAATGGCTTTGTAAAACTATATTGCCAACACATTTTCCGAATAGTTTGACATCAGTTACTTTCAACAAATGTTTTCAATAAAGATTCTTCTGTTAGTTGTCAATGACAACCTCTCCCATCCGGCACCGTCAGTGCACTGATCTACGAGTCTGGGGGTCCCAAGCTCGAGTCCCGGCTGGTCCCTTGGTTATTTTTACCGAGAGGGGAATTACCACGACGGTCACCAGTGTTTGGTAAACAAGGCTTAAGTTAGGTTTAAGTGTTTCCACTGGTTCCACATCCTCATGTTCACTATCACCATCACCTCATCTCATTGGGACATGGAAAGATCCTCCACAGAAATAATGTTCGATAAGTACATTCGTGCTTCATCTGATCAACGGTACATTAGTACTGGCTGATCTTTACACAAACTGGACTAGGAATGATGTAGCCCAGACGAGCAATATTATTACTACCATCTCTCCTACCATAGTAAGGGTAACACGAAAAGAACATTTATACCCAGTAGATGCTCCTTTCATAAAGGTAGCCAGAGAGAAAGAAGGAAGTAAACACAGGGTAGAGTTTTGACAACTTACTGTATAGGCAATGCCTCTATCCACCCCCGCCACCCTCTTAACAATTCGTAGCTAGTGCCCACGGAGAAGAGAGACCGCAAGTGGCCGTAGATAGAAGCCACCCCTCTCCATCCGAACACCCTCCCGTCAAGTAGAGCAGAAGCTGAGAATCCACAGCTGACCCAGCTCAGCACAAAAGCGTCGACAGTTACTTCTCTAGAAACTAGTGACTCTGGTCCTTGTGGATGCGGTGCGTAGCAGTTGTTGAGGACGTTAATGAAGAGATGGGAAGGTAAGGATGGGTTTAGGAAGTGGGGGCGGGGGAGGGCGTCTGTCGCGACGACCGCAAGGCCAAGAGAAGCCCGTCAGGACCAACCTTTGTGACAGGAGGGGGGTAGGGTTGGTGGGGGGACCAGCGTAGTTGAAATTGACGCCACTCAGATAGTCTCGCTGACGTTTCCAAACTATTTTCGAACGTATATATAAAAACAATATATATTTATATTATATATTTGTGGTCAGCGTTGAAAATAAATATGTCACTACAACATCTCGATACTTTGAGTTGAACTAGATCAGACCCGTCTCAAACAACAATCGAAAACTTGAACTATACATATTAACAGAGAAAAGCTAAAATAATATGATTTTTTAAGTATTTATTTCTTGAATTTCGTTTTTAATGGATTCTTGACATCCAGGGACGTTGTCAAGTTTCTCACATTTTTTTCCAGGTTTATGTTATTATGAGTGCCGAGTCTATCCTTACCTCCAATTATAAGGAACTTAAAACTATGAAAACTCCATTGTGATTTATTATTTTATTTGTATTAATGCCAGGTCATTTTTTGACAGTTGCATACGCATATGATTTGACATGTGAATATATAAAATTAGTTTGAGTAACATTAGTAACTAACATAAATCCTATTTCCCATGTCAATTACACTATAATTTGTGCGCAAAATTAGTAGGATTAAATTTACATTATCACCACACACTAATAAATTTTTGGATCACTTGATCAATTTATTCATTAATATAATTTTACTCTCAACTTATTCGTTAATATTTCTATTTTTTATAGATGAAATTGACTCAAAGAAACCTTTCTTAAAATGAGGGTAGCAGGGACATTTTTAGCAACTCTGAAAAAAATCAAGTTCAGGAGGAAATAAAACAACTAACTATATATATATATTTTTTCTGTCTTAAACCAGTTTTTGCCTGTATTTTAAAACATAAATCTCTTTTGTATAAAATCACCCAAATTAGATATTAATTTTAATTTGAAGTCAAACTCGAATAGTTTCGAAAAGTTTGCTTTCTTTATTGATTTTTATGGAGCGAGTTTTAATGCGCACCAAATTACGATCTTATTTATAACCACAGAAGTTTTTTCCAAAACATATTAAAAATAAATTACAGGCAGCGTGAAACACAAAGTGTTTTATAATTGGTAGATAATAGTAATAAAATTTAGAATTATGGTCTCTTATTTGAGTTGAGTATTGTAATAGGGTCCAGAAAATTTTCAGACATTTTGATGAGTTTTGTGCAAATTTACAGCGCAAAGCCTTTTATTGGAGACCTCAAATCTTTTTTTAAGACATTGGGAACCCCAACTTCAACGATTAACGTAAATTATGTATAGATATTCATTAGAAGTTATTTCTTTCAAACGTATTACTGAAATCTAAAATTTAATAAAATATCGCTACATAATAATAATTCTAATGTTAAATTGTGTGGCATATTATTAACATTTTAGATTTTTTAAACACAATTAACTAATCAGCTTAAGATAAAATAGAGATTTATTCAAGCTACAAGCCAAAACGTCATGTAGGCTAGTCTTGGATGATCAGCCCAACAGTTTGTTATGATTTAGCATCGTCGTGCTTTGGGAGTTTTAATCCAACACCATACTATCTGCGCTTTATTGATTTATTTTAATCGCCTTTTGGGCTGTGGTTCATAAATACAAGTTATGGTTCTTCCTAGATTTATAGCCACCCAAAAAGGGCTTAGAAGCAGCACACGCCGAGAACGAAAGGAGGGAGGTTATTAGAAGTGGCTATGAAGGTGTTATGTAAGACTTAGCCTCCACGACTTACAACTGCATAAAAAACAAAATACATTTCAACATGTTGGTACTTTACAGTGAATTGTCTAAGGAGAAAACAAAATAAATTAATGGCTGTAGTAGTAGTCGTCAAATAAAAAAAATATATGAAAATTATCGCAGAATGTGGGTACATGCATTAAGGGATATACAGTATGAATATACACCCGATTCATAAGCCGAACTGTTTAAGGCGTCACGATTGTGTTAGGCTGGCCTGCTGATGATGAGGAGATAAGTACTAATTACGCTAATGGATTAGGAATTGGGAAGGTTGAATTTAGAGGAAGTGAACCCGCATTTGCGTGGGGGGAGAGTGGAAAACCATTTAGGAAAAGCCACCCCCAGTTCACCCGACCGAGATTCGAACCTCGATCTCCCCGTCCTTGGCAGTCGGGCTCAACACGATTAGTGCGTTAGCCAACTACGCCACCGAGGCGGGTCTAGCCTTTAATAAATATGAATATCTTCTTTAAATAAGGTCTGAATCAATAGTTTGTATCATACCTAATATTTGATTAGTTATGGTATGTTCTGATATTATCACAAAAAATTAGTGATATTATCATGGACATTTTATGGTAGATTAGCGCCTAGATTAGCAAAAACTGAGACTGCAAAAATATCACTCATTACTTATAATTATTTTACACAAAAAGCCTTCACATTCTTGATGGCTTTATCTAGATTCCGTGCTGCCCCAATCCTCATATTTTCACCAAAGTAGAAAACGAGTGAAGCCATATGGTCTAGTTATTCCTTTGCTAAAGGCGAATCTTGGTTTCAATTCATCAACGGCAAACATCACCCCAAACCCCGCTCCCCTTTTGGGAACTAATGTTTGAAAATCCCCGCTATTTACAGCGGAAAGAGAGATAGAAAGATAGGATATGATGTGCTTCTGTGACTGACGTTGGTTGACCTCAAATTTACGGTCCGGTGAATAAGGTATGCCTTTGAGTGTGAATATACTTTTCCTTTGTAAGTTCCGGTGTGTGCCCACCGGAACTTCCTCCCATTCTTTAGGCCTAATATAATATCAAATAGAATTTATAGTAAATTTAATTATAATGAGATAGGAACATTGCAGGATGGATGCGTAGCTCAAATGTTGGAATCTCACTCAAAAGCATGGTTTTTCAACGAGTCTTGGAAACCGCCATACGCCATAATACCTTGTGAAACCCTGCATTTACGTGCGGTATTTCTTATTTGATTTTCAATCTTAAAGCTAAACAAAAATCCTACAAAAACAATCCTCAAACATCATAAAATACTATGTTGTGATCATAATAAAAAAAAATCTATGTTTCTCCCCATTAATATAAATCTGAAACTGTGACATCGTTGAAAATGAATGATTTTTAACTTTTAATAAATTTTTTCAAGCTATAAAAATTAAAATGTAAGTTTTTTTGAATTTCTAGGTAGACCTACATGTTGATTACTTTCGTCTATAATTTAGCAGGATACATGTTTTATATATATATATATATATTAGCAAATCAAATAGTGATGGATTTCTAAATGTTTTTCAATGTGTTTATACGCCTTGGTAGGGGGACCCTAATAATTAGATCGTATTTTAAAAATGAAAATATTAATTATATGCCATGTAAATTTTTGAAAATTATAAAAAAAAAAAAATCATGTTTCTCTTATCCTGAATAATTCTCTACTTAAAACATAAATGTGCCCTGTAAATTTGAGCTAATTTATTTGATACATAATTGAAATCATCTTATTTTTCAACAAGCTATCATCTAGAGTTTTATTAATGTTTTTGACATGCCGTTTTTACTTTATAATTAACTGATGTACTGTATATTCTATTTCAATTTGAGTTAATAATGTCATTTGTTATTTTCTTCTAAAAATAGATGGATGCGATGTTTTATAATATTTGAATACTGTACTTTCCCCCCAATAACACGATTTTATTTTGTTTCCTGAAGAATTATTTTTTGTGTATTAACTATTAATGAAAATAATTTCCATCTCCTTGGTAATTCTTGGTGATTAGTTGTTTCTATTTGCCAGCTGAGCTTTTTAGCTACGCTTCAATGGATTGGTTAATCGACTCAGCATGGGTTAAAATTGGTATTGTTTTTAAATGTTTTATTTTGCTAGTCTACAACGCTTCATAAACATTTTGGTGTACAACTTTAATTCAAACGATTTAAAAGTGGTGCATATAACGATATATCTTAAACCTTTCATGGTTTAGCTTTGAACCTACATACAATTGTACAAAACTATGTTATAATATTATTTAGTAATAGGGTCACCCATAAAGGATAAGTTTATGTAACTTTTATGTAAGGTGGTATTTACCCAAATGTCGGCCCCGTATAAATATGAAATAAGTGAATTACTTCGAATGCTAGAAGATATTGCAAATGCAACTCGAACCATTGCATGATTTTTTAAATACTTTTTATATTCTTGTGTTAAACTAAAAAATTAGTATTTAATTTTTTTTTTGACAAAGTATAAATGACAACTCAAGAACATTTTATATATCATACGATCCATTACATTTAAGATTAAAAATAAGGAGTACATTAAATAGGTATATTTATGTTCGGTTGTACGTAAATTATTACATGTTTTTTAAATAAAAAAATATATGTTTCATTTTAAATTGGGTTAACCCCCTAAATCTGGGCATTTGGACTCAATACGGCTGTCTAGTGCAGTCCGATTTGCTGGCAATGGGAGGGTCAGGGTTAGAATTCTGTCTGGATGCATGCAAATTTGGGTAAATTTCCTCAAAGCCTTACCTTACTTATATTTACTAAATTAGTGTAATGAAATGAGGACATCCTATAAGGGTAGTGCAAAAACATCAATGTTGAATCAAATGACTTTCCTAACCAGTATTTCTACTTTACCTTACTTTTATAAATGCCTCCCATTGTGTTACCCTGAAATATCTTTTTAATGCCAACCGATCCATGTCGGAACAATCATCTAACGACCCAGTATATCGCTGTGCTTCGACAAACAAAGCCTTATGTTTTCAGGCGGATCATCTACACCCCCTTCCTTTACAAGCACTCGGGGTAGCACAGAGTTAGTAGGAGGTAGGGGTGGGTTGGTGGGATTGATCGACTGGTAAACCCTCCCCTTACCCCACCCCCCCTCCCTTTGCATAATGAGACAAGCAGCCACGCCCTAAGCGATTGGATCTAAGCGATCGGATGACAGCTTTCGATTTTCTCTTCTCCACGACTTCCGACGTGGTTTCATTTCATTACCGATCATCCTCTCTCCCTTTCATACTCTCCCTCCTCGTTCTAATTCCTTCAACAGTTCACAAAGGGCTGTGGCGTGTGACCGGTACCTTTCAACCTGACATTGGAGGGATGGTAATAACGCCAGTGACAGATACAGTGCTATGAAAAGCGTGACTATTTAGGAGGGGGTGGTGGTTTTTGGGGGGTGAGAATGGTGTCCTGTATCGAGTTACCAACATAACAGGGCGTTGAGGTTAAAACGGACAGCACATAGGCGATGAATTGAGTGACCATGATATAATAACGTCATAGACTGTCAGTGTTGGCATTATCCTGGTTTTCCTTTGTTAATTGAGTTTATGTCAGGCAAGCCGCTGTTTATTTATTTTTAAAGGCTGTCAATACCCTTTAATCATACATCTAAGGAGTTAAATAGGCCTCATTGATTAACTAAATGATAGACGTTTAACGATCATTTGGTATTTCTGAATGTTCGAGTGCAGTCCACACTGCAACCCGTGACTCGCAAAATGTTTTTTTTTTCTTACCCTACAATCTTAACGGAATTACAGATGAATAATAGAAAAAGGTGTATACCCAATCTATGTTATCGAACAAATTTCGGCATAAAAAATATGATCAGACATCTATCTCACCAAGGCACCATTTATTTCTATATATTATTTTATAAACCCATTTGGGATAGATGAAAACAGCTGATCCAATTTCTTACAAACAACCACTCCTTTCAAAGGTCCAGGATGTCAGAAAAAAAATTATAAATTAAAATGAAAACTCGATTTTCTTAGCGAGCTTCCAACTTTTCCGCCTTTTGTTCAGTAGTTCATCTTTAAAAATGTTAATATTTATTTGGTAAGGAGTAGTGATAAAATTAAATCTTCTTTTTTGTTCTTTTATTCCTTTCTCCTTATTTGATATTTAGTCTTCTATGACGACATATTAAGGGGTTATGACATATTCAGGTCTTATTTATGATGATGAGGCAATATGTATTTTAAACAAATCATCATCATCATAAATAAGACCTGAAGATGGTGTAACATTTAACATCGAAACATGTCGTCATAGAAGACTAAGATCAAATAAGGAGAAAGGAATAAAAGAACAAGAAAGAAGATTTAATTTTATCAGTCTGTAGTTCATCTGTAAAATCGTTCCTTTTCTTTTACATCTCTATGGAAATCATGATTTGTGTATGATTACATATCGGTACATATAATATTTCTCTTTGGTTAAAAATAATAATCACTCAGTGCTCACTTATTGGTATGACACAACAAGTAGATAGAGAGCTAAAAAAAGGGGTAGTTATTAAGTTCTCATAGTGGTGCGAAGAGGAAAAATAGACATTTCACGTGGAACTAAACACCGATAGCTCATAATCAATGTAAAGATGTTAGTCTTTGACGAGTAAAATTTAAACAAGAAGCTCGAATGTAGCCTCATTGTATATACATCTTAACAATAAAAAGTTTTGAATACATTTTAGCGCGATCATCTGGGGCCATCCCTACAACGATCTGTTAGAAATGGTGTAATTGTAATACTATGCCTACTATTGTGTAATTGAATAGGCCTACGTGTTCTCAGTAGATCTTTTTAAAATAAATGGTACGGAAACCCGCACTGACGTTCTCGATCTACTGTTTAAAAATGAGGATATTTACTCATAGCTTGTAATATATGTGAAACTAAATAGTATACACTAGCAAACCCAAGCATAAATTGCACTATACTTATGTAAAACATTTTTTGAGTCCCGGTTTTAAATTTTATATTTTTATTTTTAAAGAAATAATGTCCTCATTTGTATGTTTGGACCAATAAAAAAGATTAATATTGGGTCCACAAGGGTCAACACTTCGTATTAAAATTTCGACTTTCGATCGACATTTTGTTAGGTGTTGCACATCTTCAGGTCAACGCATTGATATTAAATTCCTCATTTATAAATTTAGACCAATAAAAAATGTAAATATTGACTATTGAGTCTAAAATGGAGATAGATCATTGCTATGCAAACATTTCTCCTAAGAGCTTTAAGGAAAAATACCATACTTTTTTAGATACTTATATTTAATTACTCTATGGTATTGGAGAATTATAGCGTTAAAACTTAAGTAGTATATCTTTACAACTACAGCTCACAAAATATTATTAATATATTTTCCAATATCTCAGAAACTGCTGGTTTTATAAAAATGTATTTCGAAAAAAAGTTTTTTATTTTTAATAGTAATGAAATTTTGCAATGATAAGTTATTAAGTATCTCAAATAGTTGTGGAGATACGGAAATTTCCGCTACTGTAAAGTACCCTAAAAATAATTTTCATGGGAAAATTAAAATAGCCAGTTTATTTATAATCTTAATCAACGCCTAGATACGAATTTTAATCAAAATCGTTAGAGCCGATTTTGATAAAATCGATTTTTTCTCTTTTCGCCCTTTATAAAACTACTCTTAATTTTAAGTCTTAACAGACACACAGACAGACGCCATTGCAAAGACCATTTTTAAGGGTTTTGGGGGGTCATGAAACGTCGACATACATCAACATTTCAGGTTAGTTTTTTTTACGGTCGCAAAGGTTGTGTATTGTAACACGCTGGTTTGTATAATGACTGACGTCACACGCTCAACCAATCAGATGTCTTTCTCCATCTGTCGCTACCTTCTATTCTCTTTACATTGGTAATAGTATTGTTCTGGTATTGTGTATCTGTTTAGAAACTACACTTTAAATACCTCAATTAAAAAGTAGATAGTACAGCAATAAAGTCTTGCTACCGTTCAGTGTCAACTCCAATCAAAACTTGTTACTAGCACTTTATAGAAGGGCTTTAAGAGAGGGCAAGGAATTGAGCAAGTAGGGGATCAAAAAGAAAAGGAAAGGGATTTAAGGGAGGGTGGGAGATGAAGAAGGGTGAACAAGGGGAATGTGAGTTTGTAACTCTTACTAATGGAAATTCGATTTGAGCAAAACCTAATTTCAATTCCGATTATCAATTACGAATTACTCTGTCCTTCCTCCCCCATCCCCTCAAATCCCACCTCCTACCCCCCCCCCCTCGATCTACTTTTCCTGGGATCGCGACACACACACACACACACACACACACACACACCGCGTACTATTCTAAACCAGCGATTAGTCTCTAAAAAGCATCCCCTTCCCTCTCCACCGACGAAACAGTTCCGTTCTGCCGTATATAAATTTCCGGTAACGGGTCAGGGAAAGCTATTGATTTCGCTCGTTATATGCCGCCTTATTAGACGGTGGGATTATCAGTAATTTTATTGGTGGCTACAGTAAGCTAGGGTATGAATAGATCATGCCTGAAATTTCATGTGGGGGGGAGGTGGATGATGAATGGCGTAGTACAATTATGTTCTTCTGCTTTTTTTGTTGTTGCGTATTGCCTATGAAACGTATAATATATTTTACACTAAACTATCTAAATTCATAAGGCATACGTCTCCCCTATAGAATATTTCGATTTTTTGGTTTCAAACAAGTCTAAGAACGAAGCCAGTGTTTGTTTTATAGTCCTGTATAAAACTCCTATTTTTTTTATTTTTTTAAAGAGTTTCTGTTAAAAGATTTCTCCCAGATCTGTATCGTGTATTGATTGAACACACCACTATTTTCTAGTTAAAGCTGGAAAAAAATAGAAATAACGTTGGTAATTTTTTTTAAATCCATTATTTTGAAAATAAACGGCGCCGCGATGTATTTCGATTGAATGATCGTTCCCTGAGGGTCTTGTGGTTTTAGAGCTCATCTTCATGACTCAAGTTAGAAAGGTAACCGCGGTTATGAGAGTCCAAGGGTACAGGGGTGTGATAAGCATTTCGCCTGTAAGAGCGAGTTTAACGTTATTCATATAGCATGACAATGTAGAAATGGTGCTAGTAAATACATCCAAATCAATGAATACGATATTTATACAATATAATAATACCAGGTGCCCGAAAATAGTGTAAAATACTCTGTCGTTGAACATTAAGTGAAACGAAAACACCGATGACGTTTAAGTTCGTTTTAAAAACCGACGGTGAGACAGAGATACAAACTGGTGCTGTTACAAGAATTAATATCCATACAGGCTACATACATATAAAAAACACTAAAATACACTTTGGTGGTTGCATGGTTTGAGGCGTTACTTACACAATAGACTGAACTGCCGATGAATAGATTGGGGTACTAATCTCGCTACTGGGAGGGATTTTTACCAAAATGGTTTACCACTCTCCCTCCAAGCAAATACGGGTACACTTCTAATAAATATAACCTCACTCATCCCTAAAACCATTAGTGAAGTTTGTACATAAGCGTATAACTATAACGGGTAGTAATACAAGGTGCTATATAAAAATACCAAACATTGTGATCACTATCCAAATTGTTACGCTGTTAACTAGGATACCAAACTATATATCTATTGATTTTTTTTTACTGGATAATTTAATTCCTTAGTGATATTTAGGGTGTCAAATTAATTATCTTAAAATGTATTTGAATAATAATTAAGTACCGAATATGCGAATGTCTGAATTAGAAACTATATACCTACTTGAATTAGAAACATGTTTTCCCGATGATAGGCAATTCTATAAGTTAATGTTACATTTAAGGACGTTTGCCTATTTACTGAGAATAGGACACACACTTAATTAATATATAACAAATTTAATAACATTATTATTACATATTCTGTTTTACGACAGGTCCATTCCTTTTGTCAATGAAATTAACCCACCAATTCATCATCTTGTCCTTTGCCTCATCCTTCAGTTCCTAGAATTTTCTTCTTTCCTTCATGTCATCCAATGATTGAATCTTCCTTATTAATTAATAAGCTCTTATTTCCCTAAATCTTTCCTTCTATGACGTCATTCAGAATACAGTTCTTACCAAGGCGGTTTGCTTTGTACCGGAGAATCACACATCCGAAATGGTTCTCTTCTCACCCATTCTTCTTAGGACTTCCTTCATTTGACACCAGGACACCTGATGTTCTCAAGTCTTCACCAGCACTAGATTTCAAAGTTCTCCAAGTATTTATTTTACATCTTCTTATGAGTCCAAGTTTCTGCTCCACACAGCACACGATGCTCCAATTGTAGAATTTCATCAATTTCTTCCTCAGTTACAAACTAAACTTTCTGGTAAGCAGTAACCTCTTCTTATTGAAAGCTTCCTTGGTCATGGCGATCCTCGACCTAATTTCCTTGGTGCAGACTTCCCAGCTACTTGAACTACTCTATGTTTTCCAACTCCTTAGTGACATATTAATTATATATTAATTTATATTACAAAATCTTTAATTGAAAATGATAATGGTCCTAAGGTAAAATACCCTATCTCTGTTACTCAGTTAGTTTGTCCCTGGATTTAACTCCCGGTCATGCACAAGCCGTTCACCTCTATCTGGAAACTACATGTTCACCTAATTGAAACAATTTTATCAATCTTGGAACGCCATATTGTAAGTTGGTTTTATATTCTAGGACCTAATAAACTAATTTCTGTATTTTTGTAACTGCACCATTTTTTTTTTAACACAGTGTCTTACCACCCGTTTCGGTTATATGTTTATGTACTAATTACTCTAATGGTTTTAGAAACTATGAAAGTTAAATCTAGAGGAAGTGTACCCTAATTTGCATGGAGGGAGAGTGGAAATACATTTAGTAAAATCTCTCTTCACCACATCCATCCATATTACTATCGTTACTACAGTCTTACTAGTAGGTATTTCAGGTTGAAATACCTCCCATGGTTTTTACTTTGATTTGAAATTGAAATCCTTTCTTGGTGATCAAGTTAGATAGAAAAGAAATTAATACTGTATTCAATAGTGCATTATATTCACAGAGGAAATATATTTTTTATGTAGTTTAAGACGTCACTCTCGCAATATATATAAGAAATAAAAAAAATCCCTTTACTTACCTGAATTATTGTTTAGAATTTTAAATTCAAATCACTTGAGATGGGCTATAAAACCAAAAACACAACGTTTCAACCATATTGAGAAGATGTGTAGTGTACATATATTGCCCGGCCTAGGTTTAAAGAATGTCCCTGAAAGAAAGTTTTGCAAATGTCACATTCACACAACCCTGAAAGAAAGTTTTGCAAATGTCACATTCACACAACCCTGAAAGAAAGTTTTGCAAATGTCACATTCACACAACCCTGAAAGAAAGTTTTGCAAATGTCACATTCACACAACCCTGAAAGAAAGTTTTGCAA
>CABFWB010000391.1:41263-53900 GCA_902151455.1 Timema bartmani | reverse complement strand
CAAATCTGTGCAGAGCAATATTTTACCCCCACCACGACTACCGAGAGAGTTCCGTGTTTAATTTGCTTGCCAGTGGCGCGTAGCTTCACCAGAATACATCCAGTTATTTATTTCAATCACAATGAAAATAAAGTGCGACGAAAAGGGGTTGGGGAGGGAATGAGGGAGTGGGGAGAAAGTGTGGGAAGAATCTAAATACATAAAGCATGATTAGTTGTGTCCCTGGTGTTAAGAAGTAACTTGACGGTAGATTGTGCGTCAGTCGCGCGGAGGTTGCACCTCATGAAGAAATTGCGAATAGTCTTGGCTAAATATACCATGGGATACAACGTTTCTTCTTGAGTAAACAACTGGAAGGTTGGTTTTATGTGATTTATATCCTTTTAGAACTAGGCACGCATTCATCCCTTCAGCTGGTTAGTGTTGCCAGCACCATCTGGTAGAGATCCCATGTACTATAGGAGTTCAAGAAGTGTGTTAATTCCCCATTGTCTTGTACACTGACTTTCTATGAGTGAGCGCAAAATGGCCCACCAATTTTGCCGTAAAAGTATTTCCACATACCTTCCATGGGTCTTTTACCTGCCGCAATTGTCATGGGATAGCCGGTTTTACTCCTCCCCCGAAATAAGTTGTGCTACAGATTTTTATCTTTCAAGAAAAATCAGTCGACCTCAGCTGGGTTTGAACCCTCAAACATCAGGTCCTAAGGCAGAAACTTAAAACCAAAGGCCACCGAGGTTGACGGGATATTACTAGTAATGATAGGCCTAGGCCTATTTTCTTATCACCGCGTCTTACTACCTGTCCAGGCTATACTCATATAGAGTAATTATTTTAATGGGGTAAGTATGAGTAAGAAATCATCATAAAAGTAACCTAACCGCATTTGCGCGTGAGGAGAGTGGGAAACTGTTTAGGAAAAAATACCCTCAGTAGACTCGACCGGGATTCGAATACTGATCTCCCCATCATAAAAAGGCCAGTATAGCATGAATAGATTGACGCCATAGACCTTCTGGCCACTAAAACGGATTGTATTAATATTAATTTTTAATCCTCTCTTATATTTTCTAAACTTTCAACCCCATTACGTCTTACTACACGTTCGAGACCAGCGAATTTTAAACTACAACAATACGGTGGGAATGAGTGATGTGGAATTTGGAGGAAATGTAGCCGCATTAGCGTGGATTGAGAGTGAGAAATCAACAGTTCACCAGACCGGAATTTGTGACAAACTTCCCCATCACTGAAAAAACTAGAAGAGATGAGCCGGATATTAACTCCGCGTGACTGCCAATATGGGTTTATTCAACTTTAAATCTACCAATACAATGAATATACATGTTTGTTTTTTTAAATTTGGGGTAGTAATTAATGTTCCCTCCCAAAGCGTCACGCTGTCTGTGTCTTCTGAATGTCAGTATCTTGCATTGTTGCTGAAGTGAAATTTGAGTCCCAAATCTTTCCCAGGTTCACTGGGGGGTTGTTTTCAAAATTTGACTTGTAAATTAGTATGTTTTTTAATTTTGATTTCTCACTATCTCTATACGCTTATGTGGATACACTTATTCTAAGCTACGCTTATCATCCATTTCATGTGCAGAAACAACCATTAGTAAGTCTTGTGTAAAAAAACTTATCAATGCAATTTTTTTATTCAAATCACTTAACTAATTTTTCGAACAATACCACTAGATTCACACGTGCATCCAAATTATAGGCATACCCCTCTATTACGATATGGTAGGTTACAGACCAGTGCCGTAAAACAGATTTCGCCAAAAAAACATATATTTTTTTTTACACTTGCCAATGAATGTACTATAGGTACTGCAAACGTCATAATTATATGTGGGTAGCTGAGTTACATTTATAATTAAATACATTCTCGTAAACCGTTTATAATTCAATAAAACATAGAGCTTAAACACAGAGATAAAGCGCTTACTGTGTTTGTAAACAAATTGAATCCAGCCGGAAACGCCAGCATTATATTGCTTAACAATCTTATAGCAAGACATCTGTCGGATACTCTGGGTATAGTCATGATTTAAAACTTTCGTTTTAGCAAAATAAATAAATTAAAAAAATCCTTTCTTTATCTCTACTAGCATTCGTTTATCTCTTCTCTTTTCAGTTTAGGTATACTTATGAATTTCCAGTGTTAGCATTAATAAGATACTCACTTCACATCACTAACTTCTGTACATTGATTACTGGCTCAAGCTTCTTATAGGCCTACCTTCACTTCATGGGATATCTGTTCATGTGTAATGTTTTCTGACCATTGTAAGTAGGTATGTATGAATAACACTCGACCCGAAGATTGGTCAGATCAACAGTTCCACCGTCAGCTGTAAAGCCTAAGCAGCACTCAAGAGACGTACTGGGAAAATGAGGAGTGAGGTGGTTTCCTGTAGCTTTACTCACTGAGCCAAAATATACTATTGCACATCAGTCTGCCAAGCCAACAGCTGATCCTACAAGCGACACTTTCACTCAATTCATCACAAGGACTGGCTGTATATTGAATGTTATTACTAGTATCGCTCTTACCTATGTCAATTTCATATTTGTCAGAGCCATAAGTGACACTAAGACAGAGCAATGAATGTAACAACTTACTCTAGGCTATACCAGAATACATATAGTGCCTTTTAAACACTATAAATGACCAGATATTGATCCGGGCTTCAACTGTAGGTAGATAGATGTATTAGTAGTTTACCTCTGCTTTTCCTTCGTGGTGTCTGCCACTCCTCGGAGTTTGTCGTAGCGGCCTTGTGTTGAAAGTAATAACTTACGGCCTCTCATAGGTGCGATTCCATATACATGATTGGCAACATATTTTGATGTGCTAATAAATTGTGAATTTCCCTCTTATTAACTGCATCAACATCCCCTTCCTCACAGATCTCACGAATTGCACCTCGTCATTCATTGAGACCAATTATCGATACAGCCTGCATTTTTGTAACTTCGATCATTTAACTATGAAAAATATTTCAAACCAAAATCACACACCATACATTTTCTTATTACGGTGTTTTATTTCTTTATTATTTGTCTATTTATCAGACCATTCGTTGCTAAGGAGATTGGATAAGTATGTGTTTGTCTTTCCAAACATCTAATTTCTAAGGAGATTTTAATATGATATGTTGATCTTTACAACTTCTAGCTCAAGGAGATTTTTAAATTATGTGTTAATTTCTCCAAACCCTTTGTTGCCAAGGGATTTTTAAATGATTTGCTAAATTTTACAAACCTCTCATTGCCAAGAAGATTTTGTATTCTTTCAAACCCTTAAAGTAAAGTTTTTTGCCTACCCCATTAGATAACGGTGTATCTTTGTATGATTTTTCCAAACCCCTCGTACTAAAGAGATTGGTAACTTATTTGTTGATTTTTCAAACCAATTGTTTCCTTGGAAATTTTAAATATTTTCATGATTTCTCCAAACCTTTAATTTCCAAAGAGATTTTTAAACATTTTCTTATCTTTACGAACCCCTCGCTGCCAAAGAGATTTTTCAACGATTTGTTGATATTTACAAGCATCTCGTTGCCAAGGAGATTTTAAAATGATTTATTGATCTTTAAAACCCTTTTTTTCCAAGGAGATTCATGAAATATTTGTTGATCTTTACAAATCCTTCGTTGCCAAGAATTTTCATACATTATTTGTTGATCTTTCCAAACACTTCATTGTCAAGGAGATTTTTCAAATTATTTGTTGATCTTTCCAAATATCTCGTCACCAAGGAGATTTTTAAATGATTTGTTGAGCTCTCTAACATCTCGTAGCCAAGGAGGTTAATAAATTATTATTTGTTGATCTTTCCAGAGACGTCCAAACAGGAAACTAAAGTTTATCATTAGCGAAATGGTTCCGGCCATCTCTTTTTTTCTTTTAGACAATACAATGCACATTAAAACAGTCTTTTTTTTTTAAAGACGACATCACGTGGGACCTATAGGAACTATAAAAATTATTAATTTATTCTTTGATCGTCTGAAAGCTCTATCAACACATTGCTTCATATCTTTGTTTTAATGTGTCTTTTAGCCCCCATAGCGTAATGTTTCTTTGATGTGTTTTTATTAAATTGTGTGAGAAAAAAAAATCCTTAAAATAAATATTTTCTGTTCAGGTTTATGGAATGGTGTAATAATGTTTTAAAGGACATCGAAACCGTAAGACTAGGCCACAGAAACAAGTGATAGCAATGAAGCCTTATATAAAGTTCATTACTCTATACCCTTGTTTAACTTTCATATCGTCTTAGGGGTGTTTTAATCTTGTACACGTCTTCCAGCTATACTTAGTATTTAATATGAAAATACGATATAATATTTATTCCAATAATTTAATTTAGTTATATTTAGATACCATAATGGTAACCTTAATTTAGTGAACTTTTCTAGGAAATGAGATTAAAGATATGGATATGAAATTGGGATACTTTTAGGAAGTGGTGGGCATTTCTTTTACTATAATTAATTTTCCATTTCAATCTCTGCCTAAATATTCATTTATTGGTCTACCGTTGATTGGTAGGTTATATATTGTGGACGCCCGTAGCATTAGAAGGTTAAAAGTGATCCAACTTCTACAAAATACGGACTTACCGATTGAGACTATGAACGAAGAAATATCTTAATGTAGGGTGGATTTCTTACTACCTAAGTAAGCACTAAGGACTTGACGGACGACGCTGAGTATGTAGGTTGATTATCTGTCTTGAGGAAAAGCTTTACTACACTGGGAATGAACATTCTTCACTAACTGCGCTTGCAAACCAACCCCTCTCGATTAGTATATACACCCACCTACCCCTTTATCACCAACCCCACGGGATACCCCTCACGGTAAGAATGCAAGAAAGCAAAGTAGCTGAGGTTTCCTCTACGTGCAGTTTCCTTCCCCACTCCGCCGCCAGAGCTCTCTGGGATCGTCGTCTCCAAACGAGGAAGCCATTGTTGTGTGCAGTCATTTGTCACCGCGGCCTTCCTTTCACGTCACCACCGACTTCCTTACAGCCACCCTCCTTCCCCCGTGCAAAAAGGGGGATGGGGGTTAGAGGGTGGATATTAACCAAAAGAGGAAGGAGGGTACATAGAGCCCTCCCTAGCCTTCTAAGGGTGAGTGGAGCTTAAATAGTGATGGTGGGGACAAAAGGGGGTACATCCACTGACAATGAGGTGCTAGTGGATGGTTGGTGGGAGTAGGGGTTGGGAGCTGGGGAGAAAGTAGGGGGTGAAAAGCTCATCGCTGGCACTCGGAAGTTGCGAGATTTGCAAGTGCTGCTTCTTCTCCGCGACGAGGATTCAGAAAATTCACTAGTGCCGGCTTTACGAGCCTTGGGTTGGAGATATATTTACCCTGAACCCTCATACAAAAAACACTAATATAAAGTTAAAAACAAATTATCCGCAAATATTTTCATTGTCAAACTCAAAAATTAAGCTTTTTCAGATTAAAGTGAAAATTAGCTTTGGCAACGAACAAATAAAGTTAGATATTTTTGAGAAGTAACGCTTGAAGACGGGAATAAAACCCAGGACTTTGTCTTAAAAATTCATTGTTCTACCACTGAACCATCCAGCAATATTATTTTTAATAGGATCATTGTTAACTTAATTCAAAGGCCTAGGGTTTAGTTCTTGTATCCAGGAGTAACTTTCAAACATATTTAGTTTGATTGAAATTTTGTAGAGATAGCTATTTGTAGCTAATGGTTGACCTCAGCGGTCTTGAGAGTCCCTTCGAAGGGGGAATAAAGTTGTCGGTCACATGTCGATTGTGGTATTTCAAAGGTATGTTAAATTACCTTTCCGGCAAAATTGATGTGCTCTTTCACGCTCCCTCGTAGAATTCACTCTGTTTCACTGGGCAAGTGTTGGGGGTTAACGTGTATGGAATGGAATACAGCTGTAAAACAGATCCGTCAAAACAAATATGGCAAGTTTTTGAGACTTGCCATGGATTAAACATATCGATCCCTTATGAGCGGGATAAGATATTGGAGAACAATAAAAGAAGAAATAATTTGTAGCCTACTGTAACTTAATATTTTGATCACTCTCTTAATCTTGATGATATATCAATTAAAACTTGTTTGCCCTTGTGATTGATTTAAAGTATTTAATATATAGCAAAGTAAAAATACTAACGCTGTAATATTTCTATGAGAATATAGCTTTGAATTTTCAAAACCATAAAAGGAGTCATCAAATAACTTTGAATCTTATATTATGGTGCCATAATAACAAATCATTTGTTTAAGGAAGGCTTGACCTAGTTTCCTACACCCTTCAACTTAAGGGGATGGATTACCATGAGCGATAAAGGTGATATATTTCTTAGCGATTTAATTTTGTGTAATTTTAATAAAACTTCTAAATCTAATTGTATGATATTTTAACACTTGTAAGGGCTCATGCATTTAGGCTAATTTGTTAATGGTTTGTTCATAGCTACCCAAATAAGTCAAATTTTAAAAGTAATTTAACGGTTACTGGAAATCATAATCAATCCTTTTAATACAAATATTGATATACTACTTTAAAAAGGGTTTTAACTGTTGTATATTTTTCTCTATGATTTTGTCTAGTTTGTAAACTAACATTGAAACTGCGTTAACCGCATTTAAATATCAATACAACTTGTGAAAGGTCGCACCAACCTCTTTTAGTCGTAGAGTTATTTCAAATGTCACTTGCTTGTTGCGTTAGCCATTTTTAAGCGTCAAACTTTCTTTTAACATTCACAATCATCTGTTGGGAGAACTTTGAACTAATCTTAAACTTTAAATATTATTTAGTGAACAAACTTGTTTCAACTAAGCCCATGGTTTGTGAATATTTATACAAGGGTTATTTATCACGGCCTTTACAAATAGTGTTCGAAATAATAACACTCCAAGGGTTAAAAAAAAAGAAGAGGGATATCTAATGAATTAAAATTTAATGTGAGGAAAGTGAAAGTGATTACGATCGTCTAATAAGTGGAAAAATAAATCATATCAGGACAAAATCAAAACATTGGCGAGTGGGAGCTGTTTGGTTCACGTAGGGACAGACCTCCTTTTTAAGAAAATTCAGCTATTTATTCAAAATTCAGTTAAAAACCAGAGTCTTTAGGATTGTTCGAATATAGGAAGAAACAATAAGCTTTATAAGTAAGTTAATTGGGTAATACATTATTTTTTGTTCATATAATTTTTTTTATTAACTATAAAATCTTTGTAAAAAAAAATCTACTCACTTGCAGCAAGATAGCACTAGGCTATGAGGTTAGAGGCATTATTTTTTGCAGTTTTTATAGTGAAATTATTTTTTGAACTAAATAAAAAAAATATTTCTCTACTAGAAACACGGAGTTTGATTTTCTTTACATGACAATGAATAGCCCTCAAGGGTGAAAAATAGCACAGACCTTTTCTCATGTCCTTTTACATCCCACCCATATATGTCTAATACTGCACAGTGATTCGAGGCGTGCAAATATAGAGAATCAGATGTTATGGCTTCAATATTAATTGTGTTAGAGCCTGCTTCGGTGGCCGCATGGTCTAACGCGCTACTCTTGCAGTAGACTAGACTGCCGATGACGGGGATATCAAGGTTCGATTATAGGTCGGGTGTATTAAGGGTGGTTTCTCCAAAATTGTTTTACTCCATCCCTCCAAGCAGATGCGGGTACACTTCCTCTAGATATAACCTTCCTACTCCCTAAAATCATCACCATGATTAGTACGTAAGCGTATAGCTCTAACAGCTAGTAAAAAGCAGTGCTAAAAAAAATGGTCACGTGTGCATCGTGGCATAAAACTCCATTCACTCTGTTGGCCGTAGAGGCAGAACCAGCGCGACCTGGTCGCTAGTGCGCGGGTGGTCTTAATTCACACGCTCGTCAAAAACAAGAGCAGGATTTTCTTGAGTGGTTTGGCAATTCACACGTTAGCAGAAATGTGTGTCGACCAATGATTATGTTTCTTTGCAACACAAACTATAAACCATTGACAACAAAATATTTTAAGGAATTTGATCGTGGTGGATGTTTTCAAATTATTGTGCCGTGTCGTGAAAAAATCAAAACAGAACAAAAACTACAAAAACGCTTTACTTTTAACGAGTTATTTTAAATAATTTCATATCACAACAACAGATGGAGTTGTCTTCTGGCAGTATTTCTCGATATGTAGACGCATGCCCACTAATGGCGTCGGTTGGTTTTAAAAATTTGATTGGGTCTTCCAAAGTTATGTTATCGCGCAGAATAAAAAGGAACGCTGAAGTTATTTCAAGTCGTGACGAGCGGACTATGCCACTAAGGTTGAAATCTTGTTATTCACTTAGATCTCGTCACGTGATTGCCTCTCTGCTTTGCTCTTGTTTGTATGCAAAAATGTGAATCTACAGTAAGATCTCACTCTCGCAATTGATTTTCTTGCCAAAGACTGACCTGTCAGGGTTCAAATCCTGGTTGGATGTACTTATAATGGTTTCCCCTAACTGATTTCCCACCCTCCTTCCATGCCAATGTGGGAATATTAATTATTATTTTCTAATCTCTAACCTATCTGTATAAATATGCGCATATCCGAAGGGTAGTAATTAAGATGCGGTGCACACAAAAAAAGATAATAAAAATAATCCTGTTCTAAAACAAATCGTTTAAAACTGCATAAATACAAATATTTTATAATAAAAGAAAACCAATCTATCGGTTTGAAAAAGCATATTTATCTTTAGAAAATAGACATCTAAAGTAATATTTAAACAATTTTTTTTTAAAGAAGAAATAATCAGAATCAATTAACTTTTTTTTCCATAAGAGATCATAAATAAATATATTAAAACAAATGGTTTGGAAACACAGAAAAAAAAAATCATACCACCGACCAAACGATTTTTTTTTCCCTTAAACTTTACCTTTGCATCTTGTTCAAACTATTAATGTAAGCTTGTAGCATAATGAGTTAAATATGTTTAGTTATAATTCAAAGTTAAATTGGATTGTTTTATCTATCCCTACGTCACTAGTAGTATTTTATATTTTCAGTATAATATACTATATAGGTCCGACGAGCTCCGTTATCGTTTGCTGTCCATTGTTTTCTCAAACTTTATAATTAAATTTGTTAAAGTTTTCAATTTAATCCCTCTATGAAAGAACATTGTATTACTTTGTTTGATTTCCCCTCTCTCTCTCTCTCTTTTCCTCTATCTCTCTCGTGGTATATAGGCCTATATAATTATATAAATATATAAACAAATAAACACATATATTANTCCTCTATCTCTCTCGTGGTATATAGGCCTATATAATTATATAAATACATAAACAAATAAACACATATATTAATAATATGTGTGTATGTATGAAAAAAAAAAATATAAAATTACCTTTAGTAAATATATAGCCTATAAATAAATAAACAGCCTCTCTATTTATATATATACACTTGCTTGGCGTCTTTATATTATTATGGGCTATCCACATATTTTCACAAATGGAATCAATAATATGACTAGGGTGGAATTTAGAGGAAATACATTTGAAAGTATAAAAATACCCTCAGCACACATTGGGGGTAGGGGGAGGAGGGGCTTTGAACCCTAACCTTCCCCTTATTGCTAAACCAAACCAGAGGAGATTGATGTCTTGGTCCACGTACCAGCCAATACATGTATTAATATATATGTAAGTATATTCTTTTTGTCCCCGCGTCTACCTGTTCAGGTTTTACGCATATTATGTACTAATTATACCATCCAGCTAGGGATGAAGTAGGTTGAACTTAAATGAAGTGTACCATTGTTTGCATGGAGGTAGAGTGTAAAAACCATTTATTAAAAATCATCCTCAGTAAAACAGAACGGGATTAGAACCCCGTCATCCCCGTCATCGTCATTCTAGTGTATTACGAGACTAACGCCCTAAACCATGCGGCCACCGAAGTGGATATATTTCTATATTGATTCCAAACATAAATTTTGGAAACTAATCTTAATTCTTGCTATAGGTACGTTTAGAGTCAATGCGGCTAGTGTGTTAAATCCGTGGGGAGGGTATTTTCTAATAATTTCACCCACATTAGTGTGGAGAGAGTTTAGGAAAACAACAGGGATGAATCACAAGTTGGCTATTTCATATTCATGATAATAATGTATCCAGCAATGATTCGAACCCCACTACCATCCTATATCTTGTGCTGCGTGACCACAGATGCGTGTTTTATACATAGGCCTATATACAAACCTATTCTATCTGACAGTAAAAAATAAATTTACTGAAAAATTAAAATGGAATATTAGTAATTTTTATTACCCGTACAAGTGTGCACGTGGTTTAAATGTCAAGTTAATTTGGACTGATTTTTAGACAATGAGGCTGGGGTTAGAATCCTAGTCGGGTGTACCAAGTGCCATTTAAAAGAAAATTATGTTACCACTTAATACTGTAGGAAATTTAAGAAACATTTCCTATAAAACTCTCCCTATCTAAATCCTATTCCATTAACGTAATCGATTGTATATACATGAGTAAAACTCGAATGGGTATCAAGATTTGATGTAAAAGACCAACAAATTAATAGAATTAATTTGAAGTCCTTTTATTAAATCTAAGCATATTATAATGTAGTTGATTTTTGGACTGCTCTCATATATTTAAAAAGTCATGGATGAAGGTATTTTTCTTTAAAGTATATATTTTATAACGTTATAATTGTCGCCCAATCGCGGGACAATTAAATAATCACATCATCAAACCTCCGATTACGTTACAATATATTTCCCGTTTATCATATTTATGAGATTGAGCTACGTAACTATAAATTACACGCCAAATATCCGTTTCGGAGACTGATTTACAATTGGTTTACATTTATGGAATTTATGTTGATTTTTGTTTTAAGATGCTGTTGTATGTTTTCCAAAAGGATTAATTTAAAACGAGGTGTTTAGAATAAAAAAAAAGATGTGGATTATAACGTAATTAAGTTTTTGAAAATATTGACTTAAAATTTATATTTCACTTTGGAGAACAACTCCAGTGGCTTTTTAATAATTCATTTGATGGCTCATGAATAAACTTGGCTCGGGTTATCAGTGAAATTATTCTCAAGTAAACACTCTTTTATCTAAAAAAAAAAGTTTATTCAACCCAAAAATTAAATGAGTAAGTAATAAACTTATTACTGCTAGATGGTGCATCAACTCTATATTCACAATGAATCAACTATTTGCTTTCCGCACAGGACACTCTTCGGAATTGAGAGGTTTCAACTGAAGGCACTCCATAGGGGAAATTTTAAGTTCTGGACTAATTTAGAAAAATTTTAAGAGTGTTTATACTTTATATAGATCACTTTTTGCCATGCATTTCTTTTTCAAAATATCTATTAAGAACTTGGTAGGAAGGGTGGTTTAGAAAATAACAACCCAACTTTTTGTATTTAACTTTGGAACATATCTAGTTGTACTACCAGTATTATTTTGCATATATTGATACTATCTATTAAAAGTAAAACCTTCAGATCTCCTCACTTAACAGTAATAGTCAGTAATATACATGATTGTAGTGTTAGTATATTTTCTAGCCCTTCCTACCGTGTTCCTACTATAGCAACACTGTGATACAGGAATATTTTTTTAAGCACCACGTCTTACTATTCATTCGGGTTATACGCTTATGTACTAAATATGCTAATGGTTTTAGAGATTAGGTAAGCTATATTTATAAGAAGTGTACCCGAATTTGCGTGTAGGGAGAGTAGAAAACCATTTTGAAAAAACCATTCCTAAGTACACCCAACCAAGATTCGAAACTCGATCTCCCTGTTATCAACAATATAGTCTACTGTGAGAGTAGCGCATTGGACCACACAGTCACCGAAGCGGGTGGTAATAGTTCCTGCACATACACCTGATTTCAACCAAATTTCTCTTGTTTAATATTGTGGCACTTCTGAAAAATTCTAGTAGATATGTTTAAAAAAACGTAAATATTCCATTCCATTCTTAAATATGATATAAGTATAGATATAATATTCGTATTATATATTGTTTTGAGAAATATTTGGAGGGCTTGAGATATTCCCAGATCCCCAAAACCACAAGAAGGAGTGAGATAAATCAGCCCCAGTTCCCCAAGTCATGGAATTCCGGATTTCAAACCACATTTACCTTTAATGATGTTAAATAATGTTACATCTAAAGTTTGTATGTAAATAAATCAACTATACTTAATGCTTTATATTTTGGTTGACAAATTATTTTAAAAAGTATTTATATATTCTAGATAGTTCATTGATTAATTAATCTAATATCATATGGTTAAAACCGTAAGCTATAATCAGTATTGTGTTAGAGTGTACACAAGGCCGTAGCCAGCCAATAATTTCAGGGGGGGTTTAGTGAGCCCATCCCCCAATTGACGGAGGCTAGAAAAAATTCTAAATAAAAAACTGTTCTAGAAGCTATCTGAAGTGTTTTTTATGGCAACACTACCCCCTAACTATCGGAGGCTAGGACAAATTATAATTATTAAACGGCTCTAGAAGCTCTCTAAAGTATTTTTTTATGGTAACATAACACCATAACTGCCAAAGGCTAGAAAA
>CABFWB010000391.1:0-26192 GCA_902151455.1 Timema bartmani | reverse complement strand
ACATACCACAATTGACATGGAACCGACGGCTCTACTTTCCCTCAGATGGAAGTTGTACTACGGATTTTTATTGCCAGAAAATAAATACGTCAACCTCAGTCGGTTTTGAACCCACGAACATCGGGTCCTAGGGCGAGCATTTTACCCCAAGACCACCGAAACGACTAAACAAAATATTAAGTGACAGTGATAAAATATCTTTGATTTTGGACAATGCTTTAAGGGAAGTTTAGTCATGATTGGCTTTATCGATCTATATTTTTGGTTAGCTGCACATTCACAAAAAATAGTAAGAGTGGCCTGGAATTGGAAAGGGGTTGGGTGTAGGTGGCAAGGTAGGAGGAGAGGGGTATCAAGTTAAGGTGGAGGAAAGGGGTTGGGGTAGGTGGCAAGGTAGGAGGAGGGGGTATCAAGTTAAGGAGGAGGAAAGGGTACATGAGTGTAGTGAATCCATCCAAATTTCGGATGATGGAAACATTATTTAATTTGTATTCACCCACATTCTAAGATAAAATTAATAATTATAACTGAAAGAAAAGTATTTGATACAAGCCAGTGTGATCTAAATGAAGGTCCGCAGGCCGAATGTGGCAAGCGCTTACTGAAATTGTAGCCCTCACAGTGTCTTGAAAGAAAGTTAATTGGGAACCCTGAGAGTAACAAATGTAAAATAGCTGATGATTAAAATAAAAACATTTATTTAAAAAGATAATGATTGCATTTTATTTTGCATTTATTTGATTAGTAAAACTATGTATAAATATATAGTTATAATGCTAAGTGGTTTTGTGAAAGTATGTATGCTTGCATATTTACTAATACATTTTTGGGAGATTAATAAACTTATTTTTTACATTAACATTTGAAATTTTCTACCTATCTAAAATACAATTTAAATATAAATATTGAAAATAACTGTTTATTAAGTGCTTTTTATAGGCATATACTAAGTTGATGGAACTGCTAAATATATCTCCGGCCCGCGGTGAAAACTAATAATCAGATTTGGCCCTTGGGATGAAACATTTTGGACCACCCTGATAAAAGCTATATGACCCTATTTATGTAAATTGTGTAAAAGTATAGTTATGAATAGTGTAAAAAATACATCATTTAAACAATAAGAATATTCCTCCAACTGGCAGGAAGATATCCTTAAAATATTTTATAGACAACTTCTTTGATTACGATGCTTCACCCAAACACACATATAAATTTAACAACAATTTGACACGTGTAATCTCTTAAAATGAGAAGGTTTCTACTACTGTGTATAGCATGCGCCTTAATTTATTTTGTCGTGGAAATTATTATGACTAATAATTTAAATATCCTGATTAAGAAATAAGCCTATATGAATTACAGGGAATTAGTCAAATTGTTAGGTTTGTACTCACATAGAGATATTTTTTTCACCAAATATTAAATATATATATATATAATACATAAATACATATAATATCTAAACATATGTTATATAAAAATCACATAATATATAATAGATATAGCTATATAAATATAAAATATATCAATTACTACGTTTGATAAAACTTAACTAAGGACTAGAAGGAGAGATACAGTTGTTTTAGATGCTCTAAATATTCGATGCGAACAAAGTTTATAGTTAAAGTCCATTCGCCTTAAAGGAAAACCAAATATGACCGTTAAAAGTGGCTAGTCCTACTTTATGGTATTCATACGCTAAAACTATGCGTTCCACGACTATCACTTTTGACCAATTATTTCAATTAAGCCAACTATCATATAAATAGCTTCGGTCAATGTTGGATAATTTAATTTTATCTTTTATATTATCTATATTATGTTCTTCCTGTGGTGGTTAGCCAGTCTAGTTTGTTAAAAATATACGTAAAACAATAATACAAAATATCAATAAATAAAGGTTTTATTTATTTAGCTGACAATTAAAATTGATAAAGCTATGGAAACTACACTTATTGATAAATTTAATAAGACTAGATTGTAGAAAACACAAACACTAGATACATTGAGTTTTAAATCGAATGCATTCTTAAATTATATTTTATCACAATTGCTTTTATATTATAATTCACGTCAGTCTGTAAATTTTAAAAGTACATCCAGACCAGAATGGCGGAACCAAGAGGGTCGACAACCAGACTTCCTCCTTTGGGTCCAACGAGGGGCTACAACAACGCCCTCCTAAGGTTTAAGAAAAGATTCCGCGACCCAAATGAGGCCGATAATTTAAGGTTCTCCTGTAATATTATGGCGGACAGGAGAGTAGTTCGCGGTACAACCTTCTGCCCGGCTGGGGACTTGCCCCAGGACTTGCCCTTGGTAAAACAAGGGGCAACCCGACGATTCAAGGGCACACCTAAGGTACAAATCGTAGGGTCTAGGCTACAGTGAATCACTGGGTTCACTTAGAAATGTACTTGGGTAGAGGGAGTGGGACATGGCGAGGAGTGGAGTTTTGCCACGGTAAGCAGAGTTCTGTGCCTGTGAATTGCAGTCCGTCAATTATATGTAGGCCTATATTGGCATGCCAAGCTATTTCAGATTTGGCGTAGGTAACAAAAGCTTGAAGCACTGATGACAAACGGTCTTGACACAGGTTGAGGCTGTTCACTGCAGTGGTGTTTTCCATACCATACGACCAACGACAGAAAATAATTTTAATACAAACTTAAAGCATATTAATTACAAGTATAATATAAAGCTGTGGAATTAAACCTTGGGTACGTGAACTTCCGGGTATAGGTAACATTTATAATATATAGGTAGGTGGCTTATATATATAATTTCATGATAAACACTTAATCAGTGGCAGATTTAGGGCCACCCAGAAGAAACTTGGACCTAAGGACTTTAGTTCTGAGAGCAGCAGTTTAATTTTATATTTAGATTATATAATATATTGTATAGCTTGTACCATGCACTAACAACTTTGGGGGTTCAAGGACGAAGGTAAATTATATGTCTCAAATCAAGGATATATATGGCCTCCGAGTGAAGGCGTTGTTCTGATCTACCAAGCTGTGAGAATCATCATCTTTAGCTGTAAGGGGTGAAAAAACATTTACAGAAATAGTCTCACGGATGAACATCTTGATAACTGCATTTGAATATGAGTGAAAGGTTAGCAAAAGTATAAAAAAAAAAGGATGAAAAGGAATATCAGTCTTCTTTGGTAACTACACACCAATTTTTAAAAAACCCTCCAAGGCATCATCCTGCAATCGAGCCATACCGACCAAGCAGCCGCCGTCCGTTGGCAAAATTAGTGCCAGCTTCTGTGGATAGAGGATGTCATGTGGTCAGCAAAACAAACTCTCCAGCTGTTAGTCTCAGTTTTCTATATCGGAGCTGCTACTTATAAATCCCAGTTGCTCATTATTGGTCCACATGAGGCTGAGCTGACCCCCGGTCCAAACACACTGCTTTACAGAAAATTTGAAAGCGCCGAAGATCTAACCCGGGACTTCTGGATCTGTAACAAATAGATATGACTACTAGATCACAAATGGGGTCCAAATCCATATACATATACATATATGATTATAATTTTGTTTAAGAAAATGAATAATCTTTGTATTTTATCTAGCATTAAAAAGTTCATTTTTGTATCAAACTTGGCAACATTTTTACATTATTTACAGTACATTTACGAATCCAAGCAACAAATATCCCACCGGATTGAACAAAGATATGATGGTAAAGTCTTTGTACAGGTTAAAATTATAGCCAATACATGATACGGCTAGTTTTTTTTTTAGTCTTGGTAGCTCCCAAAACGATTTGACATTTTGAAAATAGTTCTCATTCACAATAAGTTCAGCGACCACTGACTTAGACCCACACAGAGAAAAATATGTATGAACAAATAAAAACCCGCTTTGGTGGTTACATGGTCTAACGCGCTACTCTCGTAGTAAACAAGACTGCCAATGACGGGGAGATCAAGGTTCGAATCTTGGTCAGGTTTACTGAGAGTGTTTTTTCCAAACTGATTTTCCGCTATCCCTCCCTGTAAATACGGATACATTTCCTATAAATATAACTTATCTAATTCCTAAAACCATTAGAGTATTTAGTACATAATCGTGTAACCTTACAGGGCAGTAAGACGTGTTGTTAATAAAAATAAATAAAAGGAAGCACTTCCATTAGAGGCAAGTCGTTGTGAGCCGCAGCAAGCACCGTTGTCAGAGAAGTCTTAGGACTTCTGGAGACGCGGTATCTTCAGTTGCCTTGCCGCACCTTACCATGGTGGGTGGAAGAGCGAAGGAACTAGACGCGATAATATCTGATTCGGAGGAATATTCCGGACGTCTTCGAGAGGGTTCTTCAGGTGTAACGACTACACGGAATTTGGTGTCATAGCGCTCGATAAGAGGCTTAATCAGTTTTTAGAGTTCGTGAAACTTGTTTTGAGACATTCCTCAAGAGGTCTAGGAAACAGGTGATGATTCTCACTAAACACAGCTATTTTGGTACTAAGCTCATGTACTCACATTCTAATATCTGCAATTTCCTCCTCCTGCGCCCACAAGGATAACAGAAACACTTCCTCTTTAAACTCACTGTCAGACATGTTGCCCTCACCAGATTAGAAATGTCACTGTTTTGATTGCAAATAAAAAAGATGCTCACATCATTTGATGACAAGTATTGCTTCACCTAGTCACGTCAATCGGGTGAAAACACACTTCGTCACGGTTTGCCACGCCTTGATGCGTCTTGCCTCTACACCCAATGTCATTGCTGAGGGAATAACAGGTGTTACGGAACAGAGCCTTGACTTTGCTCTCGCTCTCTGTTAAGTGTTGCCAAATCTCCTCGCTCTCAGTCATGTTGAAAGGTGGTGTGCTGGGGGTAAGAAGGAGTTACTGCCAACCTTGATTAACCAACGTTGCGAAACTTGTCTCATATTTGAGGGGAGAGTAGGCCTAATCTAATGAAAACGAGAGAATGACAAAGCGGTTTCCCAATAGTAACCACGCAGTTCCTTCAGCAGTGATATCCAGTATAGTGGGCATCCAACTTTACAGTGTAAAGTTGTTGCAGACACAGAATAAAGGGAAGTGTGGCCTAAAGAGTGTAAATTTTTCTTAAGGACAATATGGAATAACAGTGTGAAGAGAATGAAAGGAATCCCCTCAAAATACCTATTCAGGGCACTAAATGCTAGAAATAAGGTGTGAAGCGAGAGCAATTATATCCGATTTCTAAAGATTCCTTGAGGAGTTGGTGTCTTGCGACAGTGAAGAGCTTCTTTTCGTGAACCATTATCATCAACTGTCAAGCCTGTGGCCGGGTCAGTTTAGTGAAATGCCTCCATCTTCCTCTAACCTTCCACCATCCTTCCTCCTTTAGTTGCTTAGGTGAACCAAAGCTTTTTATTTTTAAACAGCTCATATTTGTTTTATCTTTCAGTCCAGCCCACATTATACCAGAAGAGTTGGTACTCCTCCCCCAGTATCTGGCCGTAGACACGAGCATGTACAGACGCAGTATTTCCTCGAAGAAGGGCTAGAGAAGCCACCTAGTGTTGAGGTGTCTTGCCAGACTGACTTGTTCCTGGACAAACCGGGCACCCCTCGCTATGTCCCGTGCAAGACGGGGATCGATGAGTGGACACAGATCCATAAAGGGGACTTGTTCGACTTTGATACGGAGGTATATCAGATTTTTAAATATTTTCAAGGGCATTTCACGTGTTCCCACTATGCAGTTATTAATCTACTTTATATTTATGATGTTTTTGGTTTTGCTCTGTGTTTAACTACTACTTACACTAACGGGGTAGGGGTAATATTATTATTATTATTATTAGCACCGCGTCTTACTACCCGTTCGGGTTATACGCACTTACGCTAATGTGTAATGGTAGGGTGATTGTGAGATGAAATGGAGGACCTACAGTTTAACGTGGAATCCGAACCACGGTGGAGGCCTGGCATTCCTCACATTCACAAGTTGTGATTAATACACGTCTTGTCAGAGGTGAAGGAAGGGTTTGGCAATCAGATAAATCTGTGCCGGGACCGAGGATTGAAACCCGGACCCTCAAAACAGAAGTCTGACACCTTACCCCTAGACCACCAGGTCACCTTAGGGGTAATAAATCCAGAGTTCCAACTGAAATGTATTCGAAATAGCGCGGAAGAAGAGGGTAAAATCATTTAGAAAATAAACAATCTTATCACACCCAGCTGGGCATATAATCCTAAACCAGGTAGAAATGAGGGAGGTATGATTTCATAGGAAATATAGGCCTTCCCATAGTATTTTATAGGGAGATTAGGAAATAATTTAGTAAAAAAACATCTTTAGTATACTCGGTTATGGCTATAGTTTATGCCACGTTTCCGACAATCCAGAATAAACTAGACTAACATTTAGACCACGTGCCCACCAATTCAAGCTAAAAAAAATGCTCTATAAACATAGGTTCATATCCTCTTAGGTTACTCTCGTAATACCTTTTTTTATAGATTTACTCTTTATTTTATGTGTGTACTGCGTTCTGCTATTCGCTTGGGATAATCGCATGTCTACACAAATGGTATAAGGATGAAGAATATATATTTTATAGGGTTTGAACCCATATTTGCTTGGAGTTGGGAAATATCTAGGAAAAAACACATATAATACATCCGACCAGGATTATAACCCCAAGCTCCGCGATATCGAAAATCCGGTCTATTGAGATAGTGACGCCTTAGACCATGATACCACTGAAGTGATTCTATGTCACTATAACTGTACCTGCGAATGTTTTCCAGGTCCTGCCCATACTGGAGGTGTTGACCAGCAAGACTCTGGAGCAAGCCGTACTGGAAGTGCTGGAGGAAGAGGAGATGGCGTCCCTCCGCACCGCGCAGGAGCGCTTTCGGGCGTCCCACGCGGAGGACGCCACCGAGATCCAGCGTTTAGAAGAACGAGAGGTGCGACTCGGAGCCGAGAAGGAGGCGCGCATGAAACAACATTCTCGAGGCCTCTCGGCCCTCAGGGGCACCCAGGACCGTATAGCGGCAGCCACCTTGTCACGAGGCTACCTCAGGGACCTCCTGCCCTCAGTACTGGAAGGGCTGCAGAGGGCGGGGTACCTGGTCGATGAGATCCGCGCCGACGTTGAGGAGGGCTTTCTGCCGTGGCTGGAGAACAAAGTTCAAGGTCACTCGGGGCGGACGCTAGAAGGACGGGCCGTGCTTTCCAACATCCTGAAGGGGGTCTTGAAGACGAGGTCAGAGGCGTACAAGACTTCCGGTGAAGCGGGTAGGGCCTTTGGACGTGGTCCCACAGATAAAACCACCACCAGTGAGGATTCTGAAGACCTGACACGGTTCAATATAGAGCCACCAGAACTGCCACGCATACCTTCGCCGGTCGATCTAATCCCGATATATGAAAACGCATTAGAAGAAATGGAGGAAGAAGCTGAAAATAGTTTTTAAAATAAATATAAAAACTCTAGGTTAAAAAATGTATCATGTTTATAACTATTAAAACTGTACATAGGATCGTTACAAAAGTAGAATAAATTTATATGCTAGCAAAACATAGTCGCTCAAATGTGTGAAAACAGCTATGTGGAAGTATTATTTAGATTTAACTGTATCGTATAATCTAATTTGATGGTGATATGTAGATTATAGTTTGAATTCCAGCCAGATGTACCAAGTTTTGTTTTATCTTAATTGGATTTGCTCTCTATCACACTAAAATGCGAGTATAGGGCCTTTAAATTCCACTTTATTCCTTCACTCTCCCTATCCCCCCATTTAATTAAATGACTTAAGTACGAATAGTAAGACGTGGTTCAGAAAAATCTCTAACTTATTATTATTATTATTATTATTATTATTATTATTATTATTATTATTATTATTAAAATAAATGGTACGGCTAACCGCACAGACTTTCTCTCTCTTTCTATAAACTCGTAAGATTTCTGAACGGAATAATGTACATTGTATCATCACCACTCCACATAAGAACACGCATAAAATAATATACAATGATATAGAATCAATGAGAAAAGAGGCGCATCTTTGTCCACCTAAGAGCATTTCAAACAGTTTAATGTCTTCCACAAGGGTCAACACTTCGTATTAAAATTTCGATTTCTGGTTAAAATTTTAACATTTTATAAGGTGTTGCAGATCTTCAAGTCATCGCATTGATATTTAATTATTCATTTATACATTTTGACCAATAAAAAATGTAAATATTGACTATTGAGTCTAAAATGGAGATAGATCATTGCTATGCAAACATTTCTCCTAAGAGCTTTAAGGAAAAATAACATACTTTTTTAGATACTTATATTTAATTACTCTATGGCATTGGAGAATTATTGCGTTAAGACTTAAGTAGTATATGTTTACAACTAAAGCTCACAAAATTGTATTAATATATTTGCAAATATCTCAGAAACTGTTGCTTTTATAAAAATATATGTCAAATAAAAGTTTTTTATTTCTAATAGTCCTACAATTTTGCAATGATAAGTTGTTTAGTTTCTCAAATAGTTGTGGAGATACGGAAATTAACGCTTCTGTAAAGTACCCTAAAAATCATTTTCATAGGAAAATGAAAATAGCCAGTTTATTTATAATCTTAATCAACGCCTAGATACGAATTTTAATCAAAATCGTTTGAGCAGATTTTGAGAAAACCAAATTTTTCTCTTTTCGCCCTTCAGTAAACTACCCTTAATTTTAAGTTTTTATAGACACACAGACAGACGGCATTGCAAAGACTATTTTTTAGGGTTCGGGGGGTCATGAGACGTCGACATCCATCAACATTTCAGGTTAGTTTTTTTTTACGGTCGCAATACTTAAACTTTAATGTCCAAAAAGTTAAAAAAATTCATATAATTGCGTATAGATTGAAAGTTATTGATTTTATAAAAATATGTTTCGGATAAAATATCTGTATTATAAATATATATACATATTTGTAATGCTAAGTAATTTCATATCTCAAATAGTTTCGGAGCTATTATAAAAAATGTTAATTTACGCATCAGACCGGAGCCCTTAAAGCCATTTTGCCGAAATATTGAGAGTAGCCATTTTGTTTGGAATATTTATTAATGTTCATAAATGAAATTTAATCAAAATCGTTAGAGCCGATTTTGAGAAAATCGACTTTTTCTCTTTTTTCCCTTCAGTAAACTACCCTTAATTTTAGGGGTAGATATCCAATTCCAAAAACCCCTCGGGGCAACCCTATGAAAACCCTAGATATCAAGTTTCAGCTCAATCGGTAAAATAGTTTAGGCTCTAGTTGGAGGTACAGACAGACAGACAGACAGACAGACAGACAGACGGAAATTCAAAAACTACTTTATCGGATTCAGGAAGTCATGAAACGTCAAAATTCATCAAAATCTCGAGTTCGATTTTTTTGACGATCACCATACTTTCTCTACCTGTAAGATAGAGAGAAAGTAAAAATTATGATTAGGTTTGTATGGAATGAGCATTGCATGATATCTACCGTAAACATAGGTATAAAATTTTAAAATTTAGTAACTCCTGTGCACAAATATGTGCATCACAAAGACTAAATTTTAAAATGTTGATTAATTTTTTTTTAAAAAACCATCTAAAAACAGGGTCGGAGGTAAAGTAAAGCAATATCAATAAAATGAAGTTTCCTTGTCGGTCATGAGCGTTGCGCGATATCTACCGCACGAAGAGGTCTGACATTTTATAAATTAGTGCGTGCACGGTGCACGAACATGTACTGTACATCTATAAGACATAATTTAAAAATTTAAAATTTACTTCAAGTTTAATCAATAAACTAAACATCTTTCCCTGGAAACGTCAGGTACTTAAAGTGGTTTTAAATAATAGTAAAAGGTAAAACTAGTTTTAAAAAAATAGAAACTTTTTACCCTAATTTTACTATATTATTATTTTATATTTTATAGTTATTGAAATTTACTATCTATGAAAATGAATTAAATTGAAAAGAGGCACTTTATAATAAGCATCTTGGCTTAACCAACAAAATCATTATGTTGGCTTGGAACCAAGAAACGAAACTAAATAAACCTATTTCACATGAATCACCATAAAATTACTGAAAACATGATCTGTGACTTCGAAATTTAACAATAATAATGCCAAAAATGCACACAATATATTTTATAATTAAATTATATATTTATTCTTCATGCTTGTTTCCAACCCAAGGCACTTGTTGCCAAGGAGATAAATCCCTCTTTACCAAGGAGACTCATAGAGAAGAGCTTAAGCTAAACGTTAATATAATTATTGGATTTTTACAAATTTAATACGCAAATGTAGCCACATTAAAAGTCAGTTTATTCGACACTGCTTCACTTGCTGATGAGAAGGAGTGCGTGATGTTATGTTACCCCATTCTCTGAAAAATATGGAATACAACATATTAAGCCCCGTCTCAATCCGATGAGTACTTTTTGAGTTTACGGGCAACAAACAGACAAACAATGTAATTATTGTACTGTACAGCACATACATATCCAAAGAATCACTATATGTATGGATAGACATACATCCATAACTATCAGTTCAATCTTTTCCCCACTGATAAGGAGAACAAGGATAATCGTTTTAAAACATGAATTGGTAAATTAAACTATGTAATGTTCTTGATCACTAAAACATCGTAGATCCTATGGCGCTATCTTTATATTATTTGATACATAAATGTTACAAAGCAAACAGTTGAACAAATGTCAGGCAGGCAGGCAGACAGGTAGGTAGGTAGGCAGGTTATGTATGTATGTATGTATGTATGTATGTATGTATGTATGTATGTATGTATGTATGTATGTATGTATGTATGTATGTTCCCTAGGCTACATCAGCAACGGTTTGAAGGATTTCGTTTAGTCGAGATATATTTACATTTTACATGCAATATCGGGAATTTGATTCCAGCCCTAAGATTAAGGGTAATGTATTAATTGATTGTTTTTTAAAAACATTCTATATATTTTGAAAAGGGATTCAATGATTTTGTTTTAAAATAGCTATGCTAAATAAGAAAATAAATCTTCTGTTTTCTAAAAATTAATATATTTTGAGATGAATTTAGTCTATATAGATGATTGATTTTCCCAAATTTGAAATTTAATTAAAAAGCCTTAATAGTTTTTTCAAAAAAAATTTTAAGGAAACTTTATTTAGGGGTACTGATAACCAATTTTTAAACTTTTTGTTCCTAATCAATATAATACATAGATAAAATAATATAATGGTTGTTTCATAACATATATTTTCTGTTACATGATAGGTCGACGTTTTGTAAAACATTTTGCTGTTTTATATAGGTTTCAACTCCCACGTCAGGCTACGTATTGGCAGAAGTGGGAGGGAAGCAACAACATGTTATTCTCATCAATGATGTGCATATCATGTATTTTATTTTGAGTGAAGTGTTTACTACAGTAAGAAGAAAATTGAGAGCTCGCAAGTCATCCATGTTGAGAAGTCATATATCACCGTGACGGGAGATACTGGTTGATGTCTGTGTACCCATCCATACAAGTACCTTTGAACCCCCCTTGAGCTACCCTCTCTTTCTATCAAGCGAGCCCGATATTTTAAACTGTTTTGGACATGAACTTAATGGGTGAAAGCCTTCAAACATTTTATCAAAGTCATTATGTTATTATAAAACCATAGCATATTTCAAAGAATGTTACCCGCCTCGGTGGCGTAGTTAGCTATCGCGCTAGTTTCGTGTTAGGCTAGACTGCCGAGGACGTGGAGATCAAGGTTCGAATCTCGGTCGGGTGAACTGAGGGTTGTTTTTCATAAATTGTTTTCCTCTCTCCCTCCATGCAAATGCGAGTTCACTTCCTCTGTATTGAACCTTCCCAATTCTTATCCAAATAGCGTAATTAGTACTTAAGCTTGTAACCCGAACGCGTAGTAAGACGTGGCACTAGGTATTAATATTATATTTAGAGAATGTTTTCAAACTTGCAACACAATATAAAAATGTTATATTAATAGTTAATATTTTATTATAATATTAGCATAGTAAAATATTATTAGAATGTTACTTCCATAAAATATATCTTTGAGGGATGAATCTGCAAACGGTTTTTTCAAAATAAATAAATAATTAATTTTTTTTTAATTTATAGCTATATTAAAGAAATAAAAAACTTAAGTATACAGAGATGTCGATACCTTATGATTAAATTAGTAGCTGGATATTACAATATTTTGTGTGAATGTTAGCTCTCTATGGTCTCGTGCTTAGAGTTCTTGCCTACAGATTCAGAGGTCCTAGGTTCGATCTCGTGTACTTCCAGAACTTTTCTGAGAAGCAGTAAGTCTGGAATGAGGTCAAACTCAGCCTTGTGAGGACAAATGATTATCGGTTCCGGTTTAGAAAACTGAGCTCAACTACCAGAGGGCTCACCGTGCTAGGACCACATGCCACTCTCTAAATGAGCTCAACTACCAGAGGGCTCAATGTGCTAGGACCACATGCCACTCTCTAAATGAGCTCAACTACCAGAGGGCTCACTGTGCTAGGACCACATGCCACTCTCTAAATAAGCTCAACTACCAGAGGGCTCACTGTTTTAGCACCACATGCCACTTTCTAGCCGTAAATGCTGGTACTTTCAACTCTAACAGCGGTGGCCGCTTGGGCAGTATAACATGATTGCGGGACTACGCAATGGAGTTTTTAGTTTAGCACGTGTACAAGACTTCAAGCTCATCTTGCATGGCTCGCAAAAGGCGGGTAGGTCGGTGTTCCAATCAAAGCAAACGTGGTTATGTTTATTATAAATTTCTACCTTAATCATCCCTATTTCATCAGCATAGTTGAATAGAATGAACAGATTTAAAGACACGGTGCCAAAAACAACAATTCAGTGTAGTAGCGATTCTTTTACTGCCCCTGTAAACAAAATAGCAAGCCTTTAAATGAATTGATGATTGTTGAAGGTCCACCCTTAAGAGTTTGGAGAAAAGAGTACCTACTCTTGGGCATTGCATCTTTAAACATTCAGTGACAAACAAATCGTTGAAACAAGTTCCTCATTTCTGGCACTCAGAACATTTTGGAAATGGTTCTTTTCAACGCCAATTGAAAGAATGCATTTTAGATGTAGTCCAATTTTCATAGAAGGAGGCTTTGTAAAATACAAACATATATTTTACGTTCAATTTTTTTAAATTTCACAATGTTATTAGTTTTATTACATATTAATTGATAATATCTATCAATAGTGACAGTTGTAGATCATATAACTTATAGATAACTGAATTTAGATATAGTAAGTTCTCTAGGTGTTCCTACGAAAATTGAACAACACCTTGAACTCATTCAAAAACTTATAATGATCAAAATGTGTACTTAAGTCCTTTAAATAGTCATAGATTAATTTTATTTTACTACTTCGGTGGCCAAATCGTCTAAGCCGTCACTCTCACAATAGACTAGAGTGACTAGACTACCAATGACGGGGCAGTCGGGATTCGATCCCGGCCGGATGTACTTAAGGTGGTTTTTCCTTGGTAGTTTTCCATTCTCTCTCCACGCAAATGTTAGTAAACTTCATCTAAATTTAAAACTCATCATCCCTAACACTAAGTCCTATGAAGAGTGGATGATAAGGGGACCATTTTGGATGTGATTCCTCGGCGTAAAGTAAATTGGATCAGACACATTCTTAGGAGGAACTGTCTTCTGCACGACGTTACAGAAGGAAAGATTGAGGGAAAGAGGAGCTTAGGAAGAAGGAGGATTTAAATACTAGATGACTTGAAGGAAAGAAGAAAATTCTGGTATCTGAGGGAGGAAACAAAAAACAGGGTGCATTGGAGGTCTAAATTCCCTGACAAAAGGAATAGACCTGTCGTAAGACAGAACACGTAAGAATAATAACACATTAGAATAAATAGTAGATAGGCATACAACCCCGAACGTGTACAAAGATGCGGTTCTAAAAAAATAATATATTTTTATTTTAATGGCTCACGTTTGAATAATATATCTTTTTTTTTTGTTTACAAAAATGTATTAGTTTACGTTTGATAACCGCCGTGTGAAGGGGCACACCCACGATGTTTGTGAAAACATCGAAAGCCACTGTAATTGCTCCATCTGAAAGCCCTACCTACTCTCTGCCAACCCACCACCCTGGCTAGAAAGTTTAATAACTATATCAGAACCAATAAGTGCAACCCAGACGGTATCCAATATTTGAGGCGGGCACCGCACGTTATGTATAATGACAAAGTCACAGTGACGGCGCTCGAATAGAAAAGGGAATGGGGATGAATTGGAGGGGTAGGAGGGTCAGGGAGGTGTGTGTTGGGGGGGTGGTGGTCGCTGAATTAATGGAAAACCCCGCCTCCAATTTGTCGCTCGTGGATTACAATGAGGGAGAAAAAAAAAAGTTTCGCAACACGAGAGGCCTAGAAACACGTACCAGTGGGAATGAAGAATGGGCGACGAAAACTGCCAGTAATGACGTCATTCATATTCATGGGATACTGACGGAGGCTGACGTCTGACTCGACTTGAGCGCCACAAATGAGTTATCGGAACGGGCGATGCAGAGTTCGAATCCCAAATTTGCATTGAATTATTATTTTTACTTTCTCATGAAGATAAAGAATTTGTAGTCACTAAATATTTTTGGTCTCGCGATTATGATGGATTTTAAAATTCATTCTGTCTGTTTGTACCTGGAGCTTCAACAAAAACTATTTTGATTGATTTTATTTAAACTTAATATTAATATGTTAGGTTCCCCTATATGACTGTTACTTGAGGTCAATCCCTGAAATTAAGGTTAGTTTATTTGTGACTGCTATTTAAAAATTCTAAACATTTTATAAATGGCTTTAGCAATTTTGTTCAGAGTTTGTTTACTGGTAATTGTTTTTTAAACATTTGAAATATCTAAATTTTTTGAAAATAAATTTAAAGAGTTTTGTTCAAAACTTGCTATTTTGGGAGTGTTTTACATGACAAATTTATTTCTATGTTTATTTTTTAAAGAAAAACAATTGAATGTAGTAGTCTATAAACTTATAATGATTGATTTTTGAAAATTTGAAGAGTTGAAAATATTGTAAAAAGATTGTGTCGTAATATCTAATATTTAAAACAGTCCCCAAACCTAGTTTAAATGTAGGTACTTTATGGTTAGTTTTTCTAATTTCACGTTTAAAGTAAGCAGGAAATAGATAATGGGAGATGGCTTAGCGATACTGGATCGGGAGTAGCATGGAGAGAATATGGGAGAATCACATAGTGATAAATAATATTGTTTTATATTTGGGACGCTTTGTCTTCTGACTATTCTATTATATTTTTAAATTGTCTATTACTCTAAACAGCGTCCAAAAAAATTTATCATACAAAATATTATTTATAAATATATATACAGGGCGTCTACCATGAGACACCAACATATTAAGTACATACAGTTCGGTACAGTGGAGTTTCATGATTGACATCCTGTATATGTGTATATAATTTGGTGTGCGTGGATTTGATGTGTGTGTAATTTGGGTATGCATGTGAATTTCTGTAGATTCAAAATGAATTTATGGAGTTTTTTCAAATTTGTTATTTAATAATATTTATATCCTATTTCAATTAACATTCAAAAAAACATTAGCTTTAAATAAAGCAAAACACAAAAACTATGGATATTCGTGAAAATGGCCCATAGCAATTTTGATTAAACCTCACTTTTCAAAACAAAGTTTTGTAGAAAGTAATAACGCATGACTCAAACATACATTAACATAGCATGACGATAATATTGGTTTAGGTAAGAAAATATGCAATTATATAATTCATTTACGGCTTTGTATTAATATTTTAAATTTTAATTATTATAAATGTAATTATTTAGCCTCATTATTAATATTAGCTAGGGGTGTGCAAGTACTCGAAAATTTGAGCTCTAGTCGAGTTTTATTAGCTGCTAGATCTCGGCTCGAAGATATTTACAAAACTCGAAAATTTGAGTAGTCGAAACTTTCACTTTTTTCCTCAAAAATTCCTAGATTGATTAATTTCATTCAATTTTAAGATATAATCTCGTAGCAAATAGAACCCCTCAATATTTACTTTTGTTTAATTAAAAAAAATTTACAGTTATATTAAATTTATTTACAAATTCGTTTATGTGTTATTATACATTTTATAAAAAAAATATGTGTTTGTACTTATTTATGGTTTACGCATGGACTTTAGGAAATTCAACCTAAACTATGTCTTGTACAAATAATGCTGTATACCATTCGATCTAAATAGAACTCGATGTTTTCAATCAATTTCGGCTTGAACTCGACTCGAAGCAAAAAATCCCTCCTCGCACACCTTTAATGTGAACAGTTATACTTTAAAATTGAGGGTGACTCATCTTAAATAGAAAAGCCTATGAGATAAATATGAATAAATTTGTAATCTTTTATTTATTATAGATGTGTGTGAAATATTCATGTAAATAAATTACTTTTAATGAAAAAAAGGATAAAAATAGCAGCAACGTTAGTAAAAGATATATTGTTTTAACTTTTGTAATTCATCTTAAAGATAATTACATTATTAGAAGATAAGATAAAGGTATTAACTTAAAGGGAGTACTGGATTTAGTTAAAGGAAAAGCTATGTAAAACGTGTGTAAACGCATTAAAAAAAATCAAGATAAGGATAAATTTGTAGGTAACCCCCTAGATCACGTATAGTCTATAATTTTACCTTTTTAATGTGGTGATTTTTATCTTTAACGCTCGTATTTTATTGATCCGAAAATAGTGAATACTGCAAATTAGATATAGAAATATTAATTTAAGAATTAGGCTCAAAATGTATATCTTAGTGAATATATTTGGTCCTTCTTCGTTACAGTTGATTTGTCAACAAAATGTTTAAACTAAACACCAACGTAGCTATACATTTTATAAGCCCTTTGATAGATGTATTTTCCCGTTTTCAGAGACAAAAAATGATTTAATTCCAGAATAATTTCATTTCCTTGGAAAGTAACTAAGTCCACATTCTTTTATATTGAAATATATCCCTTTTAAATTATCGTCCATAGTAGTAAACCTTAAACGTTTCTTAAGTTAATTAATTTTTCCTTGCTTCAAGTTTTAATTCCCGTCCGGGCTATCTTAATACATTAATAGGGCTAGGATAAATAAGGTAGAATCTAGATAATCTGTAGCCAAAATTGAGTAGAGCAGGAGTGGGAAACTATAAAGGAAAAAACAAACTTATATACACTCGGTTGGGGTTCAAACATTGACCTTTTAGTCACCAGCAAAACAGACTCTATGGGCCCAACATTAACTTCACGCCCTTATTGAAGATTTTTCTGTCTGTTTTAGGGAAAAAAGCTATTTCATCAATTAATCCTGGTTGTTGGAAAAACATTAAACCAAATATTTCTCGTGCTAATATTTCTAAAAGAGAAACTCAAAAAGAAAATTGAGTAAATTGAGTTTACATTCCTTCTAAAGTGGAATTAAGTGGCTGATTTGTTCCTTTTGTTATAGAATGGAATTTATTCAAAGAAAGTTATTTTCAAAAGGAATTCAATCAAAGGAACCTGTTTCTTTCATGCAAACTCCCTCATTTAAAAAAAACTCCTTATGTGTACTTATACTAAGCTTTAGGTCTTGTACTATCTTATCAAAGACGCTAACTAATCCAAGCGAACAAGAAGAAAAAGGAAGAGTTTTAGACATTTGTTCAGTTGAATTTGCGCTCTTGCCTCGGTCTCCCGACTAAAAAAAACACAATAGGCTAATATCAATGCAGCCCGAATTATTTTATAATTTATTTATTATTAAGTTATTTGTTTTATGTTTTGGATAATCGACTTTTATTTTTCGTATATATAGCCAATTTGTGTCAATTCATCATTTTTTTTTAAAAAAAAATCACGGCGTCTTAATCTCTGTTCAGGCTATACGCATATGTAGACATTAGTAATTACACTGATGAGTTAGGAATGAGGAAGGTAGAATTTAGATGAAATGTACCTGCATTTGCACGGAGGGAGAAGGGGAAACCACCCTTAATACACCCGACCTAGAATCAAAACCAGATCTCCCTGTCATCGGCAGTTTAGTCTAATACGAGAATGACGCTTTATACCATGTGGACACCGATGTAGGTATCAATGCGTCTTATCGTCTTGTAACATTGAGTTACATTTGAACTCGCCCCCATGCTAAACTTCATACTCAACTCGCCGAAGAATCATACCACCCGCTCCAAATAATATTCAATAATATTCTAAACCCTACAATAGTACTCTTCACTATTGTAGTTCCTGTAAATTGAGACAACGTAATAGACAATTCAAATCAATAAAATCAATTCAATAGAACTATGGAATACATTGGAATCTGTACTCACCAAATCTATCGTGTGTAGACAACGACGAGCTACACCGGGTAGTAACAGAGACTCCTTCACCGAAGTCAACCCCGACTAAATCAAATAGACACTGAAGACACGCCAAGCCATACTATCCACGATCAACAGAATTCTACCCACCTGCACCCTGGTGGATAGTTCCACAACTACAGAAATGACGTCCGATTGAAGAATCGCTGCTCAAAATGAATAATGGGACAATAATATCAACAATCCACGTCATGTTCCATTCCTTCTAGAAGGAAGGCCACCGACAGAATTGTTCCTTCCCCCCACCTTGTTACCGTGCTGTGAAAAACCCCTATTTAAAGTCCTGTAAGCGCATCATTAAAATGACTATTCAACCAACACTGGACGGAGGAACATAGTCCTAGGACCAGGATTATGCCAGGATCATCCGTGATAAACTACAAACTTTAACAATGGCAACGTATACTATGAACTTTATAATTTATAAAACTTTAACTTTGTTTAAGCCGTATTTATTTTCTTCGCCAAATAGTAAAATATATAATGTCTGTCGCCACTTGGGCGCTCGAGACAGCTGTTTGTTTTGATCTTTACTTTATAATAACTTTGATAAATTTTTGTGTTGGAGAAGTTTATTAATATTTCATTCTGAAATAATGTTGCAAATAAAATGTTTTGATTTCTTTTGTTATAATGAACACTTATAAAATTTAACTTCGAAACGTAAATTGTTTAACTGATAAAATTAATTAGTGATTAATTTTATATTTGATCGTAGTTTAAATGTTTTCACTAGACTTTGTTTATAGTAATTTGTTAACTTTGATTTCACGAATAGATGGAAGTTTCTAAACTGTTAGTTTAGGTCATGTAGTCCCGCGGGAGTTTGACTAAAGTCTGTTAGCCAAACTCTCGCGTATTTTAAAAATGTCTAATAAATATACTTTATATTTAGTATTTAATTTGTTGAAGTCTGCTTTAAGTGATGCAGTGCAGACGAGTTTGAGACAGTATAATAAGGCCCATAAGGCTCTTATATAAATCTTACAAATTTATTAGCAGATTTATGATTTGTTTACTTGTATACTTTTCAACACTGTGGGTCGTTTGTCTCATAAAGACTAGCCCATCTGATTGTTTGATATGTCTAGTATTAGAGAAGTTCTCTCTAATGGACTACGCTAATTAACTGTTTATTTCTAATATGATTTTCCACTGAACTCATTACGATTATTGACACCATGTAATTAATTGAACTCTAATTGTTTTTTGCTTTGAATAAACCATTTATGGTATTATTATTTAAATCTTACATTTCATGTCCTTTGTATAATCTATGTCTTACTAACCTCCCTCTACCTTTAAGTTATCGATGGTCGTAAGGAAAGGTTGGAGAGAGGTGTAACAGTCTGTTTGGGCTAATAGGGCAGGGACAGTAAATGGTAGGGTTATCATACGTATAGAATATTATAAGACACAAATATATGTTTCTATTTTTAATATTGATAACATTTAAATATGTTATTAGTCAGACACCTTAGCTAAGTCGGTGGGGTGTCTATCTGCTTAGCTAAATGTCTCGGGTACAATTCCCGTCATGGCCAAAAAAATTATCATTGATGAAATGTTGTGTCTTTACTAGATTTAAGTTAGTTTACAAATCGTCTGCTGCTATAATCATTCAGTTCAGAAAGTGTACGTTAAATACCTCAAAAGTTATTTAAATGTTATATTTTATATATTGATAGTTGAAAAAGTGAAATGCGGTCTTGTTTTGACTTGACAACTATCGTTTCTTCTGTCACTCTGTCCAGATGTTTTTTCCTTATAACTGTAAAATTCGTGTTTCAGTTTTAATAAAATTTGGCAATAACATTATTTGGACCTTGGCCACATAAAAAGGTGTATGTTTGTCTTTGACCTAGACCGAACAATGTAAGTATTGTATTTTGATCCGGTTATCTGTTTTAAGATGGTGTCCGTTCATAAATCTGTTTGTTTGTTTCTTGATAACTGCCAAATACTTAGATACATAAAAAAATAATAATGCAAGGACATTCTTTAATTCGATATACAACGATGCGTTATAATATACATAGATTTTATATCTGACTATCCGTTCAATATGGTGGCTGATGCTGTAATGACATGGAATTATACATCCCAGCCATTTATTATTCACATTTGCATTCAAAATTAAGATATTATAAATGAGAGCGGGTAGTAAGATTTATGTGGGTTAAGTAGTTAAGTTGCAAGGTATGGCGACATCTTTCTACGTCTCTGTTTGAAAAGTCAACGCAGTTTTGTTAACAGAAACGCACCTGGATGACCGCACCTTTTTTTTCTAAGAAGCTTCGAGAAGGAAATGTCGCTAGATATACCTCTTCAGGGTACGCATCTACTTCCCTTTCCTTCCTGACGAGGACCCGTGTAGGTAGTGTAATGAAATCTTAATACGTGTTCTAAATCTCACGTGTCGGGAATTATCGTGTATATGACGTGATAGTCGGGCTTTTAAATTAAAATCTACAACGTGTGAAATATCTAGCAAAAAACAGTTTATCTACTTTAAATAAAAAACTATAAAGGGCCAGAACTTTTAATTTATAAAATAAGACATCATCCCTTTTTAATTACTATAATACAGGATAGCAAACTTGGACCCAATTCAATCATAATATCAAATATCACACTAATGGTGGCGAACAAACATTAATATATAAGGCAAGCTCTTTTATACGTTACAATGGTGGCTGATTACATTGTGTTTTCGTTTGATAGCTTATTTAAAATTATTTAAATTTAGAATTCTAAGTATATAATCGATCAATTACCTAAGGCGTAATTTTTTAAATATTTATATACATTGCGAGACTGATATATTAAACTACGTGAGCACCGGTTATAGTTTATGTATTATTGAGTATAGTATTAATTTGTTGTCTGTCAAACTTGATCATAAAAAATATAATGGTCAAATGAAAATCCAAGGAGGAATTAACTATAGGAGATATATCCAACTTGAATTCCAGAGACTGTAATAACGATAAAAACATGAATTTTTTCTTCACAAAACTTTTTTTGAATTGAGGGAGCGAGGTTTACTCTTCCCATAATTACAATATATCAAAATTGACATCTGCAGAAAGCGTTACCGAATATATGAATTCGTGAAGGTAAATTGAGTAGCCTTTCTAGATGTCAGATAAGTTCTTTACTACGAAGATTTGACTGTAAGCAGATTTTAAGAAAATAATCGCCTCAGTTGCACACCTGGCCGGGATCTGAACCCCAACCTTCACGTCACTGTGAAACTAGACTGTAATTGGACGTTCAGCCAGCGTGTCAATCGAGCTAGGTGTGCGCCTATATATTCAGTGTGTTCAGAAAGGGCTGGTTAAGTACACCTAATAAAAATATATAATACCTATAAAAATAACCCAAAAAATGATAGCAACTTAAAACCAAACTAATGGTGTACTTACAGGGCCTACCAACTCGTAGTAAAAGGGTAACCTTCTCACGGTACCAAATTATGTCTGGCAATTGTTTTTATAACGCCCATGTACAAACCCAGGAATATTCTTGTTGGTAATTGTTTTTGGCCATTCTTTCATCTCATTCCGGCACATAAAGGGACCTCTGTGGTAATATCTGAACTCTGAAAGTACATCCAAAGAATCGTTTTTTTTTTTTTTGCGTTGCGTTCACACATTTGCTCCTAGAGGTGCAATTCCACCCCACTCTTCTCCCCCCTCAATCTATCCCCACCTTCCCCCCAGCAGTGTTTTGTCACCCTCCCTCCTGTCAGACTTAAAAGACGTCCTATGACCGATAAACAAGAAACATATTTTCGTAATTAATTCATTAAAGGTAAATTATGACTGTGTGTACGACCCAATATCATGGTAAGAAATAACTTTCTTGGAAATGTGTTTTTAGTTTGTTGAAGTAGCGCAGGTAATAGTTTTTCAGTTTCGTTTCATTTATTTGAGGTATTTAACGTGAACTTTCTGAACTGACTGAACACGACTTTTAATCTAACTTAAATCTAGATCAGACACATCATTCATACCCTAGCCATCAATTTATCACTGTGAAAGGGGGAAACTCACATTTCGTCAGTGATACATTTTTCGGCCGTGCTGGGAATCGAACCCGGGAACCTTAGTTCAGTAGACAGACATACTACCAAACCAGTTAAAGTGTTGGAAGTTAATAATTTTAATCGATACAAATTCATGTGCAGAAGATATACTAAGTTAATTTGCATTGTTAAATTGAACAACGGTAAAACGAAATACCTTTGTCTGAAAAAAAAAAATTATGGGATAAGTGATTTTATTTAAATACGTTTTATCGATATATTTATAGTTTAAAATATATTCTGATTGGCTTATAAAATATACAACTTTTAATCTAAAGATAAACAAACAATTTTTGGAAAGAAATTAATTTTTGTAGGTATCATTCATTAACTTAATATGCATTGATTAATTCGTAGTAGCTTGTTCGATGGTCATTTTAAGAGAGTTTTCATTATTATTTAAGTACATGTTTGTCTACATAATTAGGGAAGAAGTTTATATATTTTATTATTATATTTTAGCACCGCGTCTTACTACCCGTTCGGATTATACGCCTAAGTACTAATTACGCTAATGGATTAGGAATTGGGAGGGTTGAATTTAGAGGAAGTGAACCCGCATTTGCGTGGAGGGAGAGTGGAAAACCATTTAGGAAAAACCACTCCCAGTTCACCCGACCGAGATTCGAACCTCGATCTCCCCGTCCTCGGCGGTCGAGCTCAACACGACTAGCGCGTTAGCCAACTACGCCACCGAGGCGGGTAGGGAAGAAGTTATATTCCACAATTATGGGGTACTAAGCTCTCCTACTCAAAACAATAAATTAGGTAGGCCTATAGAACACGTAAAGATGGATCTTTTCTCAATTAATAATAAGTTGATTATCAAAGGCTCACTCGCACCTGTGGGCACGTAGGCCGAGACCAATCGTGCGCTGACCATGTGAAAGGACCCACTTGGGCCAATGTATCTTGACCAAAAGCGAGGTAGATTTGACGTGATGGTAGGAGACGCACGCGACAAGGAGACGCTCGTGTGAAACGGCACTTAGTTGGCTTGGGTCGCGGGTGAGCTGTTTTTTTTTCTTCATTTCATGGGCAAGCGGTCTTGTTTACTCAAGATACATTTAATTTAATGTTGTAAGAAATTCCCGGAGTAACAGTTTTAATTACACTATAACATAGACTGAATTTTGATATGTGTGACAAAATATTTTGTTCATAGCCCTACGTCGAAAATATTTTGTTCATAGTCCGACGTCGTTGTGCGGTGGAAGAAAGCAGGTCCGGTGGGGGTCTAGGTACATTTTTCGAAAACAAGTTATTCGAAAATCAATTTATCGAAATCAATTCACCTAATACAAAACCATCGAAAGTAATTTTTTTGAAAATCAATTTTTTGAACCATCAATTTTTCTAAATAGTTTTTATATTCCTCCTCCACACAAATGTAAGTACATTTCTTATTTAAAAAAAAGTCCCAGATGGGTATGAAGAAGTGTATTTGTGGAGAGGAAAAAAAAAGTATTTGGTTCACTGTAGCTCTAAAATAGGTGACGTCTACCGAGAAAATGGCATTTCGCGTTATTCCACGTCCCGAGTATTGGGGTGTCTACTCTTTACCTCGCCTCACGACGAAAGAACTCCAGATATGGACGTACTCTTAGCTCTATTAAAAACTTCTTCCAGCCGGTTATTTTTTGTCCTTCACCCTTTCCCTTTTATTCCCCCTTGCGCAATTTCTTTTCCGCTTCTTTCCTTATCATCATTTATCTCTCTCTCTCTTTCCCTCTCGTTTTCCAGACGTTTATTGTGGGATGTTCTTGATATTATACAGACTTGATAATAGGAAAAGTTTTTGTCAACGCGATCGAAAATATGGGACAAAAAAATAAGTATATCGGAACGTTTAAAATGTGTAATGGTGTTGTAAAGAACATTGCATTTGTTGTTAAGAATTTATATTAATATGGTTGTTGATTGTTGACTTTCTAAATACAAAGATTGTAACAACCCGTGACTTAAATACTAATTTACCTGCTTCAGTGGCTGCATGGTTTAAGTCACCACTCTGGCAATAAACTTGACTTTCGTAGACAGGAATATCGGTGTTCGAATCCCAGTCGGGTGTACTGAGGGTGTTATTTTCTTCTAAATGGCTTTCTACTCTTCCTCAGAGCAAATGCGGGTATACTTAATCTAAATTCACCCTTACTAATTCCTAGCTCATGAGCGTAATTAGTACACATACGTGTAACCTGAATGGGTGGTAAGACGTGGTGCTAAAAACACTAACTTAACCTAGAACATTACAATAGCCACAGTCCAATTTTCTTAAGAATCCTCTTCTTCTTATAAGTTTCCTCTTAAGAATACTTTTATTTTGCAACCAGCTTTGAAAAGATTTTGCTAAACTAACTCTCCTTATTAAAACAAAAAGTAAAAAAAAAAGTGCTATTTTACAATTATTGATAATATCTATCAAAAGTGTTGGCTGTAGATCATAGTACTTGACGTATGAATACTTGAAAGTAGATCTATAGCTTTTACAGCTGTCAAATTCCACTCTTTTCACGCTCATCCAACAATAAGATCTGTTTTATATAGTGTTACTTTATAATTTCCCCTGTGTAAGTTGTACTACAAGGGCATGGTTCTTTGTAAATAGGTAAAGTGTCAAATGACTCATTATAATATTAGTAATTTCTTTATAGTAATAATAATACCCTTCCTATGAAAATCTATTCTTAACTATAACTATAACTGTACTATTAATTTTTATAGACATGCTTAGTACTAGAGTTATTAGAAAAATTCTTTTAAATTATAAGTTAGTTTGAGAATTATTTAAGTTATATAATATTCATAGTGTTAAAATTGTAAAAATAATAACTATATTAAAGAGCTTCAGTTGTAACATGTTGGCAATTAGACATAGCTATTTCTCTCTCTTTCTATTTATGCACTTGTAAAAATTATTAAATATGGCTAATTAATGTTAGAATTATTCCTGATAGAATGTAGCTTTGCTATTAAACGATATTTTTTTGTAATATTTTTTATTTAAAAAATAGTAATATTGGTGTTCCTAATTTTATAGTTTACATGTTTTTTAAGCACCGCGTCTTACTACCCGTTCGGGCTATACGACTATATAATAATTACACTAATGGACTAGGAATTAGGAAGGTTTAATTTAGGTGTAGGGTACCCGCATTTGCGTGGAGGAAGATTGGCAAACTATTTAGTAAAACCCTCCACAGTGCACCCGACCGGGATCGAACCCCAATCTCCCCGTCTATGACAGTCCAATCTAACAGGAGAGTTGCGCGTTAGACCACGCGGCCACCGAAGAGGGTGTGTAATTGGTTACTGTCTCTTACCTTATATAACGATAACAAATTAAGAGTGTTCAAAAACAAGGTGCTTAGGAAGATTTTTGGCCCAAAAAGTGATGAAGATATTGGGGAATGGAGGAGGTTACATAGTTATGAGTTACATACCCTGTATGCATGATAATACGTTGTTAGTATAGTAAATTCTTGTATATTACGGTGTACAGGACATACAGCGCGAATATTGAACCATGTTTAGAATAATGACCGGTAAACTCACTGGGAATAGACCATTAGGAATAGACCATTAGGAATAGACCATTAGGAATAGACCATTAGGAATAGACCATTAGGAATAGACC
>CABFWB010000390.1:277423-320574 GCA_902151455.1 Timema bartmani | reverse complement strand
TATATATATATATATTTAGCGTATGGAAACTTTTACCGGGAGATATCTGATATTTCATACGGTCGCTTGCATGTGAAGATTTTTAAACACACTGGTGGCATAGAACGTTGCCCAGGGTACACCTATGGAGGCTGCCTACACGCCCCTCCGATAAGATTATGTGTTGATAGAGATTATGAAGGTGTGCAGCCAGGAGTGATCTTAAACTTAGCTAAACCTTAATCTTACGAACTTTGGTAAACTTTGGGATGATTCCCCTTCAGGGAAAAATACCCATGGTATTAGCTGGAAATCGAGCCCACGACCCTCTAGGTTTGGAAACCAGATGCACTGACCACTATACCACGAGAATGGTTAAAAGTATATTATTGACACAGCTAGAGCCGTACCTGCATTTGATTTATTGTTTGTGAAGAGGAAGGGAGCATAAGTCCCTCCAAACAGGACGGCAAGAAATATTTCAACATAGGATCTGTTTTGAAGCAAATAAAAGTTGTTCTTTATAAAAAGACACATAATATTGAGGTTACATGGATACATTACTAAGATACCTTGCTTTACATTATTTAACTACAAAATACTACCGGCTTCGGTGTCCGCATGGTCTAAGCTCTAAAGCATCACTACCGTATATATACTGGGGACTGCCGATGACGGGTAGATTGAGGTTCGAGTCCCAGTTGGGTGTACAAAGGGTGGTATTTCCTAAATGGTTTCGCACTCTATCACCACAGAATTTTGGGTAGTATTCCTCTAAATTCTACCTTCCCCATCTCTACTCCATTAGCATTTAATACATACACACACCTACACCCATTGCGTAAAATATATATATATAATATAGACATATATTTAAGTAATATATGTAGTTTATACATCTATATATTTATATACTATATGTAGTATAATATATATTTATATAATGTATATAGTATAATATATCATATATATGACGTATAGTATATAGTATTATATATATACTTGCTTTTCTCGTTGGAGGCTCCACCCCCAAACCCTCCATTAAGTTTCCTTTACAAGTGGATGTAAACTAATGTAATTCCAGAGCCGTTTTTTGATAGGTCTTACCATTTAGCCACAAGAGACCTCCAAAAAAGGTCCGCACCGACTTTAAAATTGCTCCAACACTTGGAATATTTTAACATTTTGGAATTTTCCCGTCAGTTACAGGCTAGAAGCTATAAGTTTGCCAAATTTCAAGTTTTTAGCTCATCTGGAAGTGGGTAAACATTAATGTCAGTGAGTGAGTCAGCCATGTGGCTTTATAGTAGTATAACATACACACATTATATGTATTAGTAGAAAACTGAATGTTGGAAGGAAATTAAAGGGCCCAAACCAAATATCCATACGATTTAAATGAAATCCTGGGAAATAAGGTAATGGGTTTTTATTTATAACAACTTTTAGGTGTGAAAGAAAATATAAATTTCGAAAGCAGGAATAAGGAACCCTCAAAATAACCAAATAAATCTTAATATCTGTAATTTCTAAGTGGGAGTTGAAGAAATTGCGCGGAAAGGGAGAGCCTCAACATTTTCAAATCTAGATGCGTAGGGGGCATAACGTGACATATTTCCAAAATAATTATAAAATGTACTTCTCAGCATAGAAGAAAATTTAAATTAGCCAAGTTGGACCACCCCACAAAACCAAAAATGTTGTAAAGTTTGGAATTTAAAAATGTAACTGCTATAAAAACGTCTTAAAGTGATAAAAAAAACAACCTTTTCGATGATGGTTGAAAAATTAAACTTTTTAAAGGCAGACGAAAAATTTCTACAAATAAGCGATTACAAAAACTAAAGATTATCTTAAAGTAGCTACATAGCTAAAAGTCTAAGGATAAATTAGCGCCTATCTAGGAGCGATATAACAATTTAAATAAACAAAATCTGTTGGTATAACTTGCGTATAGTGAGGTTTTTTTTTCCATTTATGCTCTTTGGTGAAATATGATGTTCTTTTATCCAACATTTTTTGTAAAACTGTCTATTACTTCGTTTAACTTAAGTTATGATGATTCTTAGGTAAAGATTGCGTTGTCAATGTATTGAGCTCGTTTATGGAATAAATTTATTAATGGTCAGAGATAGCTCAGAATTGTACACAGAGGAACTATCAAAATGATGACAGTCGGATGTTGAACGTCATAATTTGATATACTTTGATGCGGCTTACTCGTGCAAAGAACAGGTCAAACTGCTTGCATATAATAAATAATATTACATTCACATTCGAGAAATAATAGTATTAGCAAGGTGATTTTCTTCTTTCAACTCAAGGCTCACTGAACAAGGTGATAAAATAGTCAAGTTTTTTAAGGAGAGATTTTATCATTAAAAATAACTAGTTTTAAGATTGTACATAAAAGTTCAATAGCTAAAATTATAATAATTATGCAATTTAAAAAATATATATTAGTCATGGATTTAAAAAGATTTATTTTTACTCCTCAAAATTTTCCTTGCTTCTTTTTGATCTTTCCCCAGGCGCCCGCGGAACACCGGTCGAAACAGATTAGCCTAACACTTTATTAAGGAAGGTTTTCACTCTTTTATACAATATAAACTAAATTTAATATAATATAACTATATTTTACTATTACGTAGCTTACAAATATAATTTTATTTTGAATCTTATTTTGTACAAATTCGTTTTCACATCAAAACCTGTGCAAAAAGATGAAAATGTAAGAAATGTAAGTGAAAAAAAACCTTACTATTATATCAAAGTAAGCTCCAGGAATCGTCTACGAGAGAAGATTTCACCTGATAAGAAATGAAATGCAAGCAATAAATAGAAATGGACTTCACTCCAGTAAAAAGCAATTTCTATATAAATAAAGTTTGAAGAGGTCAAGTATTGGTTCTTCTCTTGTGTAGTGGGGTTCCCTCACGATATCCTAAAATAATTTATTGAAGTCAGGGCCGATAAATATTCAACTCGCGTCGTTTCTAGAGAACAAAATGTATGGAAGGACTTACATGGTGACATGTTTCCGCAAGCCATGATCGTAATATATATGCTCATCGTCGTGGTTTTTCTACTTGGGGAAGGATGGTTAAAAAAGTAATAATTTTTCAATTGAGATAAAGCGATTGCTGAAACTTTAATACTTTGTTTTTGGATGAGATTTTTTTTATATAGTAACGAGTGGTTGCTAAAACAACCTTTTTTTTTCCCAAATATATTGTTGACATATATTTACAAGTAATTACTAAAAGAAATGTTATTTTTTTCGAATGAGAATTTAAAAAAAATATATATTAGTGAACGAGGCATTGATAAAGTTACCGTATTTTATTTTATATTAGCGTGAAATAGCTAAATCCTTTGTACTTTTTCTTTTTTTTACAATTAAATATTTTTTGTATAAAGACGAATGAAAGTCCGTAAGCGACAACGACTTCCACGAGTCTATTTACGCTAAAGCAAATGGCTGTAGCCTCTAAACGGCCATACATTTGGCATTATTTATATCTTTTTCACTTTAAACATTAATTTTAAATTATTGGTAACTGTCATTTATCATCATAACTATCATAAAATATTAATAAGCACCACGATGTCCTTTAGTGTCAAATATTTGTGATGTCAATTTATCTGTTACCATCATTTCATTTTCATGGGAGTGTCAGTCAGACCATCAAGTTGTAAGACTGTAAGAGATTAAGACGGAAAGAAGACCACGGTCTTATATAAACTGGTCTGGCTACTATTTAGTTCCTGTGATCAAATAATAATGGTAGTAGGATGGCGGACTAGGTTGGTTTATGTGAGCTTGCCGCACACCTAATCGGATCGGAACGGAATGCGTCGGAAATTATTTATTACATGAATTTTAATGGAGGCCCGCACATTTTCTCGGATTAGAATCGGAAACGCTACGTCCAAACGGAATGAAGCTAATCGGTTTGCCATGGAAGGAATATTTTCACGGGTTCTGTAGCTGTTACGAAGATATGCGCATGCGCGTCCTCGGGTATTGCATCATTCTCTACACTCACGCTCCAGCTCATATTTACACCTGTTGGTTTTCGCTTCCTCTTCGCCAGTGATTTTTGTTTAATTAAACATATCTTTGGATGAAAAATTAATAAATCTAGTTCAACTATAACCTGTGATTTATGACATTGGTAACAACCATCATTATGACACTGCTATGAAGGAAAATGCGAAAATTTTAAAGGAAACTCGTAAGTAAAATGTCCCACTTAGTAAACATTATCATACTGTCCATCTTTTATTCATTATGAATTAATATTTTTAACTAAATGGTTCCAAGAACTATATTAATCCAAATTTCTGTCATTTAGTGGTGGTAGCAGGTGTTTCAAAATGTTAGTATTTTTAATTTATAGGAGACTTTGTTTGGCTCTATCCATCTGGTCATCTTCATAAAACTTTAATTATTTTATGTCCAAACATCACTTCTTCCCCTTAACTGCTTCTATCACTCATCTTCAATTCAGTTCAAATATATGTATCCTCTTTTGGCTGCTTCCTTCCGAATGACAAAAATTCCGAACAAGTGTGCGGACAAAACTCGTTTCCGTTCGTAGGGTTCCGATCTCGAGCGTTCCGATCCGAATAGTTGTGCATCAATCTTGAAGCTTTGCTGCTGGAGCGAGTTTAGGAGGCCTTGCAAAATAAATATATTATTATTCTTCTTCTTGTCCCCAGCATCAAGGAGGCCATGACACTATCTTTTGTTGAAGAGATTATATTATACTAATGGTATAATCTAAAACTGCATTTCATCATACGCAGCATAAAATATGTGACTCATATGCTCTCATATAAAAATGGTTATGTTTAAGAGTCCTACAACTTTATAATGATAATTTATTTTATATCTCGAAGAGTTGAAGCGATAATATCAAAAGTGGAAACTTTCGCTCAAGTAAAATACACTCAGTTATTTTTACAATAAGCGGTGCTATTTTGTTTGTAATGTTACACAGTGTCTAGATACACATTTTGATTTAATCTCTGGAGGCAATTTTGAGAAAATCAGTTTTATCTCTTTTCGCCCTTTTTACTGAAAATACCATAAAACACGAATTTAACAAATTTAACAAGACTATCATGACCATGGTTATAATACAATAGCTATGATTCAATCAGTTAAAAATACATACACACTTAATAGCTTGTGACCCGCTTCGGTGGCTAAATGGTCTAAGGCATTACTCTCGCAAAATACAAGTCTGCTGATGAGGGGGAGATCGTGATTTGATCCCAGTCTTGTGTACTGAGGGTGGTTTTCCCTAAATTGATTCCCCACCCTAAATTCAACCTTCCTCACCCTAACCCATTAGTACAATTAGTACATAAGCGTGTAGCCCAAATGAGTAGTAAGACGTGGTGCTAAAAAAATTGTTTATGACCATAAAAGGTATATAATTTATTAGTATTATTCCGTAATTGTAGAAAAAAGTTGATAGTACAAGTTCTTTAGTAATACTATGAAATTACAATTTCATGTGTGTAATTTGCTTTGGTAAAAATGTAAATATAATGTAATATAATTATATAAACCATAATCATAATTACGTTATTTTGTTTTTAAGGCATTTTGATACAATCACAGTGACTTTTCTGATTGAAATGAAACTCTAATAACATATTACTACTTCTGTATTTCCTCGAAGACGTCCGCAAATAGCTAGGTAACATTAAATAATGCAGTTTTAATGACTGTACCTGTGTAAAAACCTCACCTTATTAAAATAACTATGATATTTAATGAAGGATATATACTGTATAGTTAATATTAATAGCGTCATTGAGTCGTTGTTTTGTACCAGTTTGTTTTAAACTGGACGCTCATTAGAATCAAAGGACAACCAGGTATGACGCAAAGAAAATTTACTCTTGAGAAAAACATGTATGAACAAAAAAAAACGTCCACTAGAGGCAAAGTGCAGCAAGAACCGTTGACAGACCTGTGGAGACACGGTGTCTCGCGTTATCTGGCCACCTCTTGCCATGGTGGGTGGAAGAGTGAAGGAACAAGGGGCAGTAAGGTGCAGCAAGCACCGTTGCCAGATAAGTCTCTGGACTTGTGGAGACATGGTGTCTTGTGTTACCTGGCCCCCCTCTTGCCATGGTGGGTGGAAGAGTGAAGGAACAAGGGGCAGTAAGGTGCAGCAAGCACCGTTGCCAGATAAGTCTCTGGACTTGTGGAGACATGGTGTCTCGCGTTATCTGGCCACCTCTTGCCATGGTGGGGGGAAGAGCGAAGGAACAAGGCTCGGCAATATTTTACTCGGAACATTCCGTACGTCTTCGAGTCGGATAGCTCGTTTCAGTTGTAATGGCTTCACGGAATTTGGTATCTTGGCACTCGATAAAAGGCTTAGTAAGATTCCAGAGTTCGTAAAACTATTCTTCAAACAATATAAGGCAGCGATCGGCAACCTTTTTGGGGCTCGATCGACTTACATACAAGCTTATCAAAGGTCCCACGATCACCCATCGTTTCTACACTCTACTTTTTTTTTGGTCTGTCTGTAAATGTAGTTTTAAGATTAAACCTTTTCTCAAATAAGAATGTACCCACACCACTATAGAAAAAATATAGAAAAAAAGAACAACAATACATATTTTAATTTTCTTATAAACTTTATCGATTATCACCGATCTAGGTTATTTTAGCTGTTATGATATTTGAAAGTACTTGATATTTTTGCAAGTTTAGAAGAAAGAAAGAAAGAAAGATAAACTTGTATTAACGTTGTAATTTTCTCAATCAATCGACTGAAAATTGCCACGAGATCTACCGGTCGATTGTGATCGACTAGTTGCCGACCCCTGTTCTAAAGTATTTTATAAATTTATTTCTGTCTCTCTAAGAGATTTGTTTGCGTGGGGGGCAGATAGAAACAATTTAGGGGTAAAAAAAACACCCCGAACGTATCTGGTTGGGATTTTAACCCCTATATCACCTTCATTGGCAAACCAGTTTAAATGAGCTTGATATTAATCTAGTCTGCGTACCTACCAAAGCAAGTTATATAGAATATAAATAGTAGCTGAATCATATAATATGTGGCTATAATGTAAATTCACATTCAATTAAGGGGTATGATCTTTTACTATGTTGGAATAATCCACTATTATCAGCACAATAGCTCTGTACCTTATAAAAATGTCATAAAATATGTTTATTTAAATTTTAAATATGATTTAAAAAAACTTAAACATTCTTAGGAACTCGATGTTTTGGTGTTAAAATATTCTAAGAATCCATTGCTAATAGAGACCTAAATTTCTCGAATCTACTCTGCTTTCAGATTGGTTGCTTGTATAAGGTTTGATTAAATAGCCAAGGTATTATATTTGTTTATCACGGCTAGGATACAGCCCGATATAAATATCATATTCTTTAAATTGAAAAACGATGCATGGACACGGGAATCAAACCCGGGAACTTTGGATTAGTACGTAAATGCTCTGACCAATGAGCTATCCAGTACTCGTCCCGTTTTTAAGGCCATTCTTCCACTAATATTTTAAGGGTAAGTCTGGATAGACGTGTGGAAATCGTCAGCTACATTATGAATTATCAATTAAAATCAAATTTGAGTGACTATGATTTTCACAAATGTAAAAGTAGCATGAAAAACTAAATATTTTTTAGTGTAATACTTTACAGATATTATGTTACTAAAGTAAAAGTTAGTTTAAAGACGTTTCCTCTCTTGATTTAATGACTGAGGAGTTCGAGGGAGGGGGGACTAGCTTGATTTTAAATTGTTAGTTTTACTTTGTAAGGGTATGGCCAGACTGAGCGGGCGAACACGTGAGCGACTAAAAAATAAGCTAGAACACATGGGTTGTAATGAGAGGTGGAGCGAGAGAGCGAGCGACCGAGCGCGCTTGAGCCGGAACAGTCTAGTNTGCTAATCACACTCTCGCTCGCCAGTTTGGCCACGCAGTCGCTCAGTCACGTGCTCGCTCGCACGCTTGTCAGTCTGGCCGAACTCTAACAACCACTCAGACCAAAGAAGTATTGTGATCGTGAAAAAAAAAAATCAAATTAAATATAGAAATCGACGTTTCATGGCCACCATAAACCCGAAAAAGTGATTTTTGCAATATTGTTTGCCTTTACCGGGACTAGAGCTGAAACCATTTTACCGATCAGGCTATAACTTGGTGTATTGGGTTTTAATAAGGTTCCCAAGAGGAGTTGTTTGAATTATATATCTAATCCTAAAATTATTAATAATGGTTCACTCATGGGCAAAAACTGAAAGATCGATTTTCTCAAAATCGGCTGTTACGATTTTGATTAAAATTCGTATCTAGGAATTGTTTAGTATTGCAAACAAAATGGCGCCTATAATTTTCCGTTAAAATGAGTTTGAGGTTACGATAAGTGCAAATTTATAATGTTGGCCATAACTCTGTATCAATTTGAGATACGAAATAAGATATCATTACAAAGTTGTAGAACTCTTAAAAATAATCATTTAAAATAATTTATAAATTTTTATATTATATTATAAGTAAATTTAATTAGGGAGTTGAAAAGGCACAGAACAAATAATATGGTTCAGTAATAGTGTATATTAATTTATGCACACTGTTTGGGGAAGTGGGATGTTCTTTGGTTGTAGTCCGTCTAAAAATATATATTCGCTGAAAGACCCGGGGTATTTAACATTTTGAATAGATTTTACGTCATCATCATCATCATCATCATGAATAGCTTCCGGCCAATGGCTGGGTATGTTTGTAACATAAGCCTCTCCACCACCTCCTTTCCTCCCACCACCTCTCTCCCTCCACCTTGGACCAGTAACCTCCTCTCTCCTCCACACTCCTCCTTACTCCCTTCAGCCATCTGTCTCTTGGTCTTCCTCTCACCTCCATATCCAACATTCTCCTGAACACCCTTTCCCTCTCCATTCTTCTCACATGGCCATACCAGTTTAGTCGTGCCTTCTCTATCCTGTCCTGGACCGGCTCTTCCTTTACTATTCCTCTTACTCTCTCATTTCTCATCCTGTCCAATTTTATCACACCGATCCTTCTTTTCAGAAATAGTATTTTACTTCCATCATGATGTCAAAACACGTAAGAGAATCTTCTCGACATCAGCAGACCGGTCTAATGCGAGAGTAACGCCATAGACCATGCGGTCACCGAAACGGGTATCATTTAGTTAATATCGTCTCTTTAGCTTTATTAGCGAATACAAACAAAGTTGGATGGTCCGGTATGCACATATTATACCAATATAAACAATTGTATATTAATTAGTCTCTGTTTTACTCATAGTTTTAGATTAAAATTATTTACAAAAGATATTTTTTTATTATAATTATTAAAAACGCGCCATACGCCCCTACAGGCTGTGTTTACATTTTCCTTCCAATGACGTCCTTTGATGAGAAGGACAAAGTGAGAGATAATATTAGCGCCATTTAGAGATTGGTGTTCATACTTTACTAAATAACCAGCGCTCCAAAATATGCTTGTGTACCTTCCAGCACTTAGGTGGCCTCACCCGGGGTCACCCCCAGAGGATTCACGGGGCCTGGGGCAACGGAATTTTGAAGGGCTCCTTTTTAAGCGAACTAATTAATATAATTTCTGTACATTAAGAATATTTTATAACATTATTTTTGAACTGCCGTATAGTTCTGATCCTTTTAAGAATTAATTTTTTTTGGGCGATATTTTATAATATCTATCAAAAGTGAAAGGTGCAGATAAAATGAATTGTATGAACACGTGAAAGTTGTTTAATAACGTTTGCAACTGTCAGTTACGTCGTGTTTCTACCAAAATTCTAATATATGTTAAATAAAAATATATTTAGTAACTTACTCTCATTACTAAGCTACACTATTCTTTTATTTACATTGTAAACTGTCCTTAAAAAATCAGTTTTCGGAAAATCAGCCCCAAAAAAACTAAGTCAAAAATAAGAATTTCTCTTTATTCGCGTGTATCGTGTTTGCTGGAGCAATTGCTGCCATAAAATATACAAGTTTGGATTATTGTGGGACCCCAAGGAGTTGGGGCCTGAGAGTAACTCCATCAAACCTCCCCTCATAAAGAGACAAAGTATTAACATTCGCATAGAGAATACTTATATAGTTAGAATGGAAGAGAGAATAAAATATTCATGGATTAACCACCATCTCCCCCTTCTCAAATATATGTATTACCTTAGTCTATAGTCTCCTACTAATTTGTTTAAGAATGGACCCTTGCGTTTTAGTATAAATAGTGCTAGTCAGAGTTTAGTAGTTTCCATCAGTTGAAAAATTACATCTGGATAAAGGAATCGAACAGGAGGTAGATCAGTGGTATGGAATTGGAACGCTGAGTTGAGGGTCCCTGGGTTCGTTTTACATGTCCAGAAATACTTTTTCTTCTTCTTTATTCCTTATAGGTCTTTGGCCCGTTCCATTACAAGCTCTAAAGGCTGTCCTTCCATCTTCGCCTTGGTCTTCCAGGTCTTCTCCTCCTTGGAGGTATTTCATCTATTTCTTTTTTGACAACTCTGTGTTCTTTAATCCTGTCAACGTGTTGGTTCCATTCTATACTACGTTAAGCTATCCATTCAGCCGATGGGGTTGATATGACAAGATTCTCTTATGTTTTCATTTCTTTCTCTGTTTAGTAGCGATTTATAAGTGATTTCCCTCAATACTCGCTTCACTGCCGGTCCCAAGCCAGAGTTCCTGAGTAAGGCTAAATTCCTACCCGCAATAGAAAATGTCACTATTTCATAGGGAAGTTATCTATAAGTATGTTTAACAACGGTGAAAACTTGAACTATAATATTATTATTTTCAACATTAGAATCTAAGTATAAAATCTGTGTTACGTAACACTGTAATGTACCCACCCTCACCCCATGTAACACCATGTAGATCTTGTAGATATATGAGCTTACCCCTCTCCCCATGTAACATCATAAATACTTTTTTTTAGCACAGCGTTTTATTACCCGTTTGGGTTATATGAGCTTAGGTCTATGCACTAATTATACTAATGGTTTTAGGGATGAGATATATTATATTTATAAGAAGTGTACCCGCATTTGCGTGGATGTGGGGAAAACCATCCTCAATACACCCGACCGAGATTCGAACCTAGATCTCCCCGCCATCGGCATTCTAGTCTACTGCGAGAGTATCGCGTTAGACCACGCGGCCACCGAAACGGGTATTTAGACATTACAGCTCAACCCTCTTAACAGCGTTACGTGGTTTTATGGACGATCTCTTAACAGGCTGACACAGCTTACAATTAGCCAGGAAATTCCTAAACCGGTTTTTATAAATTTGAGTATCAGTGCTGGAAGAGACACACGTTCACATACACTATATTAATCTTGGTCACAGCGTGTAATCAAACCAGAGGCCCTTTATAATTCAAAGTGGCCCTCCCGGCTGACCCCACCTCTGTGATGGTAAGGAATTCCTATGGAAGGAGGAGCTGGAAAGAGGAGTGTGTAGCTAGCTATTACATACACAAAGATATTGCCTTGATAACCTTTCAAAGCCATTGATTATAAATTAGAATAGAGAATATGTGCATATTTTCCCATTACTTGAGGAACACAAGTCCATCATACTCTTCCATATCCGTTTACAAAATAAAGTAATACATGAAGTAAGATTTGACAGTGTTTCTACAGCTATTGATAGGGGAGGACCACTGGGAGAAAGATGGTCGTGATGGTTGAGGTGGGGGTAAGAGGGCATGTTTGAAAATAGTTTCGGAAAAAATAATAATTTTAAAGTGATTTTATTTTAGGTAATAATCTCTTAGTACTATAGCTTCTTTCAGTAGACTAGACTGTCGATAACGTGGAGATAGAGGTTCAAATCTCGGTCGGATGTAGGCCTAATGGGGGTGGTTTTTCCAAAAATGGTTTTCCACTCACCCTCCACAAAAATGTGGGTACACTTACTTTAAATATAACCTTTTTCATCCCTAAAACCATTAGCGTAATTAGTAGATAAGCGTATAACCCGAACGGGTAGTAAGACGCGTTGCTAAAAATAATAATACTATAAATGCAAGAGAAAAAAAAAATTTTTTTTAAATGAAATATTGAAAAAAATCATTTGACATGATTAATGTGTTAATTAAGAAAAATTTTAACTAACAATAAAGGTATTAAAGTGGAAACTAGGAAAATAAAATAGTTTCAAAATAGATTGAAATGTGGAGGGGTAGGTAGTTCAAGGTTCAAATATTTGTTGGGTGCACAGTACACTGTATAAAACATGCATTCTTATTTACCGAATACACATTTTGAAAGAAAAAGTTACAGCCATTTACGAAATATTTCACAATTTCAAAGATTATCCATCACTCATCAGTAAACTACTTTTAAAATATGCATGCCTGAAAAACAAGTATACTGAGTTATTCGTCATAGTAAACATTTCTTAGATATCCATTTCAAACAAAATATTGAGACATATAATTTTGAAAAAAAAAATGTATTTTCTAATCTTAGTATTCAGTAAGCTACCTTTAAAACAATTTCATCCCCTATATCCGTTTTAAACAAAACCATAAGCAATAGTTAAAAATAGACTTTTCAGTCATCAGATAGAAAAATGTTCAAAGATCATCCCGTATGACCATAAAACATTTAAATATCAAGTATGGACCAAACATATCAAACCGTTTGGGCTGTAGCTCAAGGGACAGATAGAAATAATTTTAAACCGATCTATTTTTTTTGGGTTTGGGGTTATATGTAACGTTAAGATTCAGCATAATTATAATTTCACGATTACAATATATTATCTATATTAATATTAGGTGCTATGTCTCATGACTGGTTCATTCATTTTGTCAGTGAACTTAGACCACCAATGTCCTCCGCCTTCTCCTTCAGCTTCCAGAATTTTCTTCTTTCCTTCAAATCACCTAAAATTTGAATCCTCCTTCTTCCTGAGCTCCTCTTTCCCTCAACCTTCTCTTCTATGACGTCATGCAGAAGACAGTTCCTCCTAAGGATCCAGTTTTCTCTAAACCGAAGAATTACATCCAAAATGGTTCTCTTCTCATCCACTATTCTCAGGATTTCTTCAATTGTCACTCTGTCTGTCCACCTGATCATCTAAAGTCTTCTCCAACACCACATTTAAAACCTCACCGATTATTTATTTTCCATCTTCCTAAGAGTCCAAGTTTCTGCTATATATATATATATTTATATATATAAATGAGAAAGTAAAAATATATTAATACTACGAGTAGTATGTAACAATAAAAAATTCATTTATTAATACATATTATGATATCATGTAAGTAAAATTTCAATGTTGTTTTTACATGCTTTTAAACACAATCCAAAGGAATATCTGGCATGAAACGTCTTCTTCACTCTGTATCTATCTGCCTGTTCCATTTTAAAAAAGGTTTTCAACCATCTCTTCCTCGGTTTTACTTTTGGCTTGTATTATAAAACATGTTTAGCCAGTCGGGACTCTTTGCATCCGTTGTATATGGCTGATCCAACTCTCTTGAAAATTTCTCACTCGTCTCATAACATCTTCTCTTATATCTTAATTTCTTATTCTATCCAACCTCTTACAACCTCTTAATTGTCTCAATAATTTCATATCGGACGTCTGTAACCGACTTTTATTTACTGCCTTGTCGGTTCATCAAAGGGTTGAGGAGGAAAACCTCGAATACAGAATTACCGGAAGGTCATATTAGATGCCGAAAGATGGCAACCTCATCACGTGACCTACGCAGCTGGAGAGTAGTACTCTCCATTGGGGACATATAATTTACTCAAAATATTTGAAGAAACCTCCCTGACGATTGAAACATCGCTTATAGTGAACTATAATTACTAGAGCAGGGATTGGCAACTAGTCGATCGTGATCGACCGGTCGATCTCGTGTAAATTTTCAGTCAATCACGCGAGAAAACTACAACGTTATTAAAATTTGATTATACTACTATAAAGCCACATGGCTGACTCACTCACTGACATTAATGTTTACCCACTTACAGATGAGCTAGAAACTTTAAATTTGGTAAACTTATAGCTTCTAGCCTGTAACCGACGGGAAAATTCCAAATACTAAAAATTTTAATTTTTAACCACCCGAAAAGATCCAAAATGTCGGAGCAACTTTAAAGTCGGTGCGGACCTTTATTTGGAGGTCTCTTGTGGCTAAGCAGTAAGACCTATCAAAAAAGGCTCTAGAATTACATTAGTTTACATCCACTTGTAAAGAAAACTCATAGGGGTTTGGGGGCGGAGCCCCCAACGAGCAAAGAGAGTTTTTCTTCTTAACTCGCAAATATATTAAGTACTTTCTAGTAATATTAATTGATTGTTGGTTTTTTAGGTGTTTATCTCATTGCAATATTTTTTATGTTTTATGTTCATGTGTATGTTTTCCTCAAATACTTGTCTCCTATGTTTTATTTAATGATAATATTTGATAAATGCAATCTAATGTTAACTCAAGATATGGTTGAATGTAAGAGAAGGCATGCCTTAACTTCGCGATGTAAATAAAGATAATAATGATAATGATACTACTACTGCTAATAATAATGACCAAAATAGCCTTGTTCTTATAAGAAACTGAAAATGTACATTTAAATTACTATATTTTATTTTTTTAAATGGTGTGGACATAATTATTTGAAAAAAGATCGAGTTTTAGGAATAAATATAAATGTATAGAAAAAAAAGAACCAAAACTATAGGCGACGGCTAAAAGAAGGTTATTTATTGCAAACATTGGTTGGAAATATTATCATAAGTGTTTGATAATACTTTTTATTGATAAACACATATTAATTATTTCCAAATAGGTTGACATTACTAACTTTCAGCCAATGTTTGCAATAATAGTATATTGCGCGTCTGGCTTATATCACTCGTAGCCCAGTAGACCATGTCTAATGTTCCGTTGCCCAGGCGACAACCGAATGTACTAATCGTACATCCTTTCCGAGGAGGCTCTTTCCATGTCCCGATGAGATGAGATGATGGTGATAGTGAGTATGAGGGTGTGGAACCAGTGGAAACAGTTAAACCTAACTTAAGACTAACTAGCCAAACCCTTGTGACCGTTGAAGTATATCCCCTTTTGAAAAAATATCCAACGTGCCAGCCGGGAATCGAACCCGAGACCCCTAGGCTTGTAGTCTAGTGCACTGAACAGTACACCACAGGGCTGGTTGAAATTTTTCAGTACAGAACCTTCTGCTAGCTGTAACCAACACTCTTACCCATCCAAGGGGAGCAACATTATTTATTTAATTTATTTATCACCGCGTCTTACTATCCGTTCGGGTTATATGCTTAAGTACTAATTACGCTAATGGATTAGAAATCGGGAGTGTTGAATTTAGAGGAAGTGAATCAGCATTTGCGTGGAGGGAGATTGGAAAAACATTTAGAAAATAAACACACCAAGTTCACCCGAGTGAGATTCGAACCTTGATCTCCCCATTCTCGGCAGTCTAGCTCAACATGAAACTAGCGCGTTAGCCAACTACGCCACAAAGATGGATGGGGAGAAAATCCAACCATCATTACACCCTTCCATGATTCGAGATCAAACTTTCCCATCACCAGCATACTAGATTAAACGAGCTTGACGTTTAGTCCTCGTGCCCACCGATGCGGGCCATAATCTATTCACGGTAGCTTAAAAAAAGGGTGGTTAAACATAAAAAAAAGGTTTCAAGCTCAAACACCTCTCCACCAGTTTTTTTCCTACACAATCGTTGTAGGAGGAAATCAAGTATAATAAATTTATATTTCCCATTTGGGGGTTAAACAGATGAAAATAAATAAATTGGGTAACGCTTTATTTGACGTGGAATATTAAGGAGAACTCTTTACTTCCCCGAAATAAAAATGTCTATAGAGAAAGAGAGGTCGATTGGATCAGCAGTCTTCAACCTCTTTTGTTCGCATACCCCCAGATATAATTTATCTTAATCTTTGTAACTTCAAAGTTTTTGGTGCATAATGCAAGTCAAACCTATTCTACTAAGGTATATAAAATAACTTGTACCCAAAATAAAGTTTTATATACTAAGTATTTACAGGATGAGGCATTTAAATTGAGACATCAGAATATCTAGAAAGCAAAGTATTTTAGAAAAAAAAAATAGTTTCGAACAAAAGTTTTTTGTTTGTTTTTGAGGGAGAAAGAGAATAGCACCAGTTAATTTTTATTTGGTGGACGTCATCAAGGTTATTTCAAGGTCAAATTTGATTTTTTTAAATGAGAATCTATAAGTTTTAAACAGAATTTTACTAAAAACACACACGCGCAAAAGCTTTTCCCTGATTTTTTTTTAATTTGACTATAATTTTTGAAGATATACATCTATTTTTATAACAATTTTTATTCAATAGCTTTTTATTATATTGTATTATTCTTTATTACACCATCTGCAATATAATTTATAAAATTACTTCAATAAATGTTCAAAATGATGGCCATTAACTTCTATAGAAGTGTATAGATACACTTTAAATGTAAAGAGAATTTCTTGAATAAAAACTGTTATATAAATAGACATGTTAAAATATCTTCAGAAATTGATGTCAAATAAAATAATTCATCAAAAAGTGCTTTTGTGTTTTGTGTAGAATAAAACACAGCTATAAAAATTATAAGTTTTTATCAAAAAACTCAAAGCTTACCCGAAATAACCTTGAAGATAGATGTCCAACAAACTAAAAATAACTTATATTGTTCTCTCCTAAGAAACAAGAATTTTTTGTTCGAAACAATATTTTCTAAAATGCTTTGTTTTCGGGATATTCTGGTGCCTCAATAGGTGCCAATAGGAGTGTGTGTATATATATACATTATGCATGTATTCAACTTTACGTGCTTCCTACGTTGTCTTCGCGTACCTCAGATGGACTATTTTTTTGGATCTTTTTTTTATATATATAAATGGAAAAGATTAACATACGTTGTAAAAAAAGAAGTATATCAATTAAGCAGACCACTTTTAATTTAATTTTACACAATTAGTATCATAGGCAACGAGGATTGAAATACACTTTACACGCCCGATAGGTTAGGGTTCTTTTCTAACCGGCTTCCATGTGTTTAATTTTTTTTCACACGAAGCGGTTGACCATGCAACTCAGCCGGTCACCAACTGTCGTTTTATACGCTTTAGTAACCGGTAATGAGTATCGGAAACTTAAATCGTAAATAAGTTAAGGACTACCGATTAGTACGGAGTATTTAAGTAAAACGCCTCAGCATTCGTTGGAAAAACACACCATGGAGAGATTATAAACATATCCATTGCACACCACTTCTCGAGTCTAGCTTAATCCCTAGCGCAAATCTAACTTTCATCATTCTGACAATTGCATTGTTTAATTCTATGACCGAGTCACTTGGGCCATATTTGTGAATTTCTACTCCATTCACGATAAGTTAAACGTCTTTGAAAACACTTAAAAATAAACAAGAGTCGTAATGTTAGATAATAAAGTACAAATTTCAAAGGAAGGGCCGTTTAGAAACTACAAACATATCTTTCTGTTGCGAAAATTGATGACACCTAACTATATTATTAGTGTTTTTTTTAATTTGACTGCACTTGCTACACTGAGCCCCTTTCCAAGTAATATAAATTAAATTGGGTGGTTAAGTAATATGTTTAGCGAGAAGATAAGTACAATTCATAAATATGGCTCTAAAATTAGCTAATATACAAGTATATATGTCAAGATGTTAAATATAAAACTAACAAAAGTGTCATTAATGTAATTAAATAATTTAATGTGTTTTATTCTGCAAAGAGTCGATTTTATGCAAATATTTTTAATTAATATCCATTTATTGTGTTTTTTTGTTGGTTTAAAATATTTAAAAAACAGAGAAGTGTTTTTTTTAACACTGCCTAAAAAGTTGTTTGTTTAGTTAACACGTATTATTTTGTTTGCGTACAATTTATTTCAAAATGGTTTATTTGAGTATTTAACGTCCGCTTTCTAAATTCAATGATGTTTTTAGCATATTATTTACAAACCAAACTAATCTAGGAAAGTACGGATAGTCGTACTCATTCAGCCTTATTTTCTAGGTATAAGATAAATATAAAATAATATAAAAATGTTCTTACATACAACACTTTTATAATACAGTAACACTTTTTTAATTTGAAGTCCAAAGGATATCTCAAATTCGAGTTAACTATTATCTAGGCAGCTGGTATACAATAAATCAATAACCTCAAAATATGCTAAATATAAACCACACATTTTATATATCCTATATAAACACACATACACAATAAATAAATAAATACATAAAAAAAACAAGAAAAATTCAAACACAGAATATAAAAACTTGGAAAAATTAGCAAATTAGTATAAGAAAATTGCAGATTTAAATCAGAGCTAATAATAGCCTAGCCAACACGTCCCCTGTATTAGGAAACCCACTAACTACCGGTGCATTATTCTCATTTACTATGATGTGTTAATAGGCTAACTCCAACTTTATTTGACATTCTCAGCATATAGGATGGTTTAATAAAGATCGTTAAGTTAGGTTTGAAATGAGTAAAAACTAAAAAAAATTAACAATATATAGGCCTCAAATTATCCAAATGTTTCCTTCTAAAATTAAAATTAAATGTTATTTTTTACCAATGATTTAAATATAAGTTTCACGAGGAGTCATGGTGGGTTCTAACTATCAAAGATTTAGAATTAACCACTGTTGAATTAGTCAAATCTTAGTGTATTAAAGCAATCATAATAATTTTGTTACATAATAAAAATTTAAATATTTCTCAGTAAATCTATCATTTGTAATTTTTAAATAAAGTGAAAATATTTTTATTTGATAGTACACGTTTAAAAAACAAACAAAAACAGCGGAATTTTCCCACGAATAATGCAAGTGTAAAGACCGTTTAGTAATGAACTTGACATGTCTTATCCTTCCTTATATTTTAAATTATGGGGTAGATAAATCTGAAAATGTAGAAACAATCATTAATTATCGAATATATACATTGACATAAAAAAGAGCTAGAATCTGACAGTCATAAATAATAATGTCATAGCCTGAAGGCACTTTTCTTTTAATTAATCACAAACATTTAACGTGAATAAATATAAATTGGGAACGGTTGTTTCTAAAATTTGTGGCTTTTTACAAAATATATAGAAAGTAATAATTTAATTTCAAAAGTATTTTTTGTAAAATTAAAAAATAAACAAAACATAGTTTAATTAATTCGCTAGCCTCAAATTATTCTTGCAAAAACGTACCTCCACTAAAGTACAAAACAAGCAATTTTTGTCAAACGCAATCTATAGCGACATGTTTAGTAATCCAATGTATTGCTATGAATATTAATGAGAATCATGAATTAATGAGGAGTTGTGAAGGCATTACTAACTCTAAGAATGAATAAGTAAATTTTTGCGCAGATAAATTGAGTCAACCTTGAATTTTAAATTGTTACCTCCGTGAGCAAAATAACCTGTCTTAAATATGCGTGTATCAAATTTGATCAAAATACACGATACGTCTGTTTTTTTTTTATTTAACGTGAGATTATTTCTGAACCGACTGAAGCACACAACTTTTAAACTAACTTAAACCTAAATCACAATGAAAGGGGACACCCGAATTTCGCCCATGATAATTTTTACAGCCATGCCGGGAATTTAACGCACGACCCTTATATCAGTAGGAAGACACGCTACTTGTCACCACGTCTTACTACCCGCTCGTGTTGTAAGCATATGTAATACTTACGCTAATCTGTTAAAGATAAGAAAGGCTACATTTAGAGGAAGTTTACGCACATGTGCATGGAGAGAGAGAGAGAGAGAGAGAGAGAGAGAGAGAGTAGAAACCCACTTAGTAAAGACCACCCTCATTACACCCGACCAAGATTCCAACCCCGATCTACCCGTCATCTACAGTTCAGTATATTGCTTGAGTGATGCCTTAGAGACCATTGATCATAAGGCTCTCAATTCATCACTAAGAAAGAGGACGCCTCAATTGTACTGATGAAGACTTTATTTACCATGCTATAGAATCGAACCCAGAACCCTTAAGGGGGCACCTACTGGAGCACTGAGATGACTTACAGACGTCCAAAAATCCCGCGTTACATAAGAAATGAATTGTCATTTCATAACAAGGTTCTCGCTAAGATGGAGTTAAAAGATAACAACATGTCTCTATAGGAATAAAAAGGAATTTTTAAGTTTTACAATTTTTTTAAAAATAAACATAACTCATTTTCAAAGACGTTTTACGTGAAATGTGTCAATTATGAAAAACATTTAGCCTTCCTTAAACAAATTAATTAATTTTTTAACCAGATCACAAAAGACATGTGTTAGATAGTTGACTATTTTCTTTAGAAATACAGCCTTGTGAGTATATTACCCTTTAGGAACGTGGCGCATCTAGCTCAGAAGATAAACAAGTAGTAAACTATTACATATAAACTATATATAGCCTTCTTAGTCACTGGAGCTAGTTTACAACATGAAAAGGTTCCAAGAACAAATATTAGGACTATATTATCCCAAAGCATGCGGTACATCTATTGACGGATTTAAAGAAGCCGAGGCAAAGCACTTGCACCAAACCAATGCCATGTATTTGCGCAAGGGTACGACTAATCCCTCAAAGGGATTCACGTGCAGAAGCTAGTGTGGTCCTGGTAGCTAATATAACTAGTTTCAAAGCACTTTGAAGCCACCTGATCAAATAAGTAGTAGGATCGTTATATGACAGCGGGAAAATTGCCAAAGGGCAGTAGGAGCGACACATTTCTGGGGAAATTCAGTGAGTAGCACATTTAAAATCAAGTTTAAATGCACCCTTTCAAGACATTAAATATTTTATCTCCTTTAATTAGGTATACGATCCCTCCCCCCTTTTTCAGGCGAATGCTCGTGCATTTCTTCTTAATATTTTTTACTTTATTGTACCACATCTTACTACATTTCCAGAATCCATCCTTGTAGTGTAGTGGTCAGTGCACCTGGCAACAATCCTAAGGGTCGAGGATTCGATTCCCGACTGGTACATTGGGTATCTTTTATCTTAAGAGGAATTATCCCAATAGTCACCAGGGAAAATTAGTCTTAAGTTAAGTTTAGGACTCCCACTGGCCCCCCACCTCCATAATCACTATCATCACTTCATCTCGTTGCGGGTATGACGTGTAGACAACCTCGTGGGCAAAGCTCTGTGCCACCAGTGTGACAAATAGTCTACATACAGGCGACCGAATAGGATGCCATTTCCCTCCCGGTCAGTAACGCTTTAAAAAAGCTCTTACAGACTATCGACATATTAATTAGACTAATGGTATAGTGGGATAAGGATGAAGAAGGTAGAACTTGAGGTGGAATGGAAGGGGACGTGATAAAATTCCAGTGCTTTTGTAGTTTTTTTGTCAAAAAAAGTTTTTAGCTGAAATAAATAAAATTTTGCTTGAGTACAAACATAGAATTTAATTGTTTTCACACGTTGAAATCAATAGTTCCTTAATATCTGTCATGAGCATGGTGGCATTATCTAACAAACTTTTTAAATGAAGAGAAGAATTTCTCATTAAATTCCAGAACACCCTTGACAGATATTTAAGAAATTTTGAGGTCACCATGTGAAGAAAATTACACTTTATGTTTGTACTGAAGCAATAGTTTGATTTATTTTGGCAAAAAAAAAAAAAATGTTTTGCCATAAAAACTGCAAAAACACTGTCTTTTTCTCGCGTACTTTTCATTACACCTTAAGAGACGATGGAGGTAGAATAGAAAATCTAATTGAGGGTGGAGGGGAGGAAGGGATCTCAGTACACCTATCCCGGATTCGAACTAAAAAAAACCTCGTCATCAGCAAACCGGGAAAGACGAATTTGACGTTAGTTCGCATGCACCCGAATGCGATTGGCCGAAATTATAAGTCATTCATACTCCTTGGACTAAAGGTTAAAACACAGGTCTTCCAATAAAAAACAATTAGTCGTATCCGTAGCTCAGTTGGTAGAGCGTCCACCCCATTGAACAGAGAGTTCCGGTTTAAATTCTTGGCTTGACTGAAAGATGTATTAATGGTAAAATTTGGGCTTCTTCGTTCAGAATGATGAGCTAACTGTTGGGGGAATGGTTTCTGTGTTGGTTGTAGAGATAAATTAGTTTGTAAATCACCTGCTTTGGTGGCCACATGATCTTAGGCGTCACTCTAGTGTTGGACTGGACTGCCAATGACATCTCTCAGCCCGTTCGGTTTATACGCTTATGTACTAATAATTACGCTAATGATTTTAGGGATCAGGAAGGTTATAGTTACAAGAAGTGTATCAGCATTTGCGTGTAGAGAAAGTGGAAAACCATTTTGGAAAAACCCCTCTCATTACACTAGACCAAGACTCGAACCTCAATCTCCCCGTCATCGGCAGTCTAGTCTATTGCGGGAGTATCGCCTTGGACCGTGCGGCCACCGAAGGGGGTGGCTCAAAGTCTTGCTATCCATCCGGGATAAACGCATTTAACTATACTAATAGTTATATAGAATTTATAGGAAATGTACCCTCATTAGCGTGAAGGGAGAGTGGGAAACTGCTTAGGGAAACTACCCTTAGTAAACGGGTCTGGGATTATAACTTCAACTATCCCGACACCGGTAAACCAGATTAACCGAGCCTGAAATTCAGTACGATTACCCACGGAAGGGCTTATACAAAAATTAATTTAACAAATTGTATTTTAGTGTTAGTAATCAAATACTAATTTTAATTCTCTAGGTACGGCTTATTTTAATATGAATCTATTTGTATTAGGACAACGCCTATTATTACATCTGTTTACATTTATAGATCTAACATAAATAGAAAGGTTTGGGAAAGGTATAGTTTATAATAAATGTACCTGCATTTTCAAGGAGAGAAAGTTTGAAACTATTTAGTAGAAAACCATTACATCCTTCCGAAATTTAAAAACCACCTTACCTTCACCGTCAATCTACACTAGACAAGACTTGACGACTTTGCCTGTGGGATCACCTGTGCGGGTATGTGATTAAAATTTAATTTTCTTGTAAATAACTGAAAAGCGAGATAAACTTGGCATAGAAACAATCTAATAGTTCAATTAAATAGGCGAGATTAACGTAATGGAGCAGGCCATGAGCCGCTTTGCGTGATGGTAAAAAGGGGCTAACATAGTTTTTTTTAGCACCGCGTCTTACTACCCGTTCGAGTTATATGCTTATGTACTAACTACGGTAATGGTTTTAGGGATTAGGAAGGTTATATTTACAGGAAGTGTACCCATATTCGCGTCGAGGAAGAGCGGAAAACAATATTTTTGGAAAAACTACCCTCAGTACACCTGATCGAGATTCGAACCTCGATCTCCCCGTCATCGGCAGTCAAGTCTACTACTAGAGTAGCACCCTAGAATATGCGGCCACTGAAGCTGGTGGGTAACTTGAATTGAAAAAAAAAATCATGTTGCTGCAAAATTATAATTTATGGATTTTACTTTCTTCCTCCCACTTCCCCGTGATGAAAAATTGACGACGTCGTCCGACAGTGGAAGAATGGTCTAAGGCGACACTCTCGCAATAGACTAGACTGCCGGTAACAGGGATATTGGTATTTTATCCCATTTGGGTGTATTGAGGGTGGTTTTTCCTAAATGATTTGCCAGTCTCTCTCCACGCAAATGCGAGTACACTTCCTTTAAATTCACCCTTCTTAATCTCTAACGGGTGACCTGGTGGTCTAGGGGTAAGGTGTCAGACTTCTGTGCTGGGGGTCCGGGGTTCAATCCTCGGTCCCGGCACAGATTTATCTGATTACCAAACCCTTCCTTCACCTCTGACAAAACATGTATTAATCACAACTTGTGAATGTGAGGAATGCCAGGCTTCCACCGTGGTTCGGATCCCACGTTAAACTGTAGGTCCTCCATTTCGCCTCACAATCACCCTACCACTACACATTAGCGTAAGTGCGTATAACCCGAACGGGTAGTAAGACGCGGTGCTAATAATAATAATAATAATAATAATAATAATAATAATAATAATAATAATAATAGTAATAATAATAATCCCTAACACATTGGCGTAATTAATACATAGGCGTATAACCAAAACGGGCAAAAATTCGCGGTGCTAAAAAGAATATTGTTAGAATAACATTGACACCCCCCGCCAACCCATTTCCCTTCTCAACCCCCTCCCCTTTCTTCGTTCACCCAATCTGAACTTAGAATTTATCTTCCAGCAGAGTCAGCCAACTGCAGTGTAAGTCTAACACCTTGATCCACCCACATAGTTAATTATTATTGATGGTTAAAATAAATTATGTTATAATTTTATAATCACCCACATCTGTGACCACGCGGACTAAATGTCAGGCTCATCTAAGTTGGTTTTGCCGTTGACGGTGAAGGCGGGACTCTAATCACGAATGGGTGTTTTCATTTTCTCACGTTAAAAAATAATTTAAATTGTGAATTTTTTCTCCTTAAAAATTAAAACTAAGGTGGGAGTGTAAAGAATGCGAAAAATGGGAACGGTTTTTGAAGTTTTTATAGAAAAAGTTTTTGGGGAAAATAAATAAATATCGCTTCAGTAGAAATATATTGTTTAATTTTCTCTACATTGTGATACCAACAGTTGTTGAACATCTTTCAAGGGTGTTCTGGAATTTAATGCCAACTTTTTCTCTTAATTTAGAAAGTTTCTCATCTAATGCCGCTATACTCTTGACAGATATTCAACCACTGTTGGTATCACCGTGTGAAGGTAACCGACCCCATGATGTAGTAGTCAGTACACTTGGCTACGAGACTTGGCGTTCCGGGTTCGATTCCCGGCTAGTTACTTGGGTATTTTTCCTGAAAGGGGAAATATTTCAACGGTTACCATGGTTAGTTTGGTTTAAGTTAGGTGTAAGTGTACCCACACCCTCATACTCACTATCACCATCATATTCACTATCAATCATCTTATCTTATCGGGACATGGAAAGAGCCTCCACGGAAAGGATGTACGATTAGTACCTTACGGTACATTAGTACTGGCCAATCTTTCCACTACTATAGTACGAATGATGTAGTTCGTACATACAATATTATTACCATATGAAGAAAATTAAATTATATATTTCTACTGAAGCAATATTTATTTTAATTTGTCGAAAAAAATAATTGCTATAGAAACTGTAAAAACACTGACATTTTTTCGTGTCCCCTGCTCTCCCACCTTAAACTTGGAGTTTTGTGTGTCCCCGAAAACAAAAACATGGATTTTAAAATGTGTCTGTCTTCTGTGAATGGGGATGAGTCCAAGGCCGTTGCCAGCCAAAAATTTCAGGGGTTTTGGGGGGCACAACCCCCAATTTACGGAGGCTAGAAAGAATTATAAATGATAAACAGTTCTAGAAGCTCTCTAAGTGCTTTTTATGGTACCGTAGCCCCCTAATTTGTACTTGTACCTTAATTTTGATATGTTTTGAACCATAAATAAAGCCATATATATTTTGTTCATAAGTTTCGGGGGTGGGTTTGAACCCCCAAAACCCCCCCTGACTACGGCCTTGGGGGGTGACGGATGGGATTTGATGGATTTTACTCACAACTTTATGTTTAGAAGCTTTGGACATATCTTAAGGTGGGATGGAGGGGTACGCGAGAAAAAGCCAATGTTTTTGTCCAAAATAAATAAAATATTGCTCCAGTAGAAACATAGTTTAATTTTCTTCACAAGATGATACCATCGATTCTTGAATATCCATCATTATCATAGCGGCATTAGACTAGAAACTTTTTAAATGAAGAGAAAGATTTGTATTTAAATTCCAGGGCACCCTTGACAGATATTCAAGAAATTTTGAGGTCACCATGCGAATAAAATTAAATTCTATATTTTTACTGGAGCAATATTTGATTTATTTTGGCAAAAAAAAAGTTTTGCCATAAAAACTGCAAAAATACTGACTTTTAAGCATCCCCTTCCATGCCACCTTAAGGAACATTACTGATTTTGGTTCTAGTCCTTAAATTAAGGATAGTTTAATGATGCTTTTAGAAATTTGAAATAATCCTACGAATAATTTTCTTGAACGCTTTTGTTCAAAATGTGTATCTCATGAGGATTTTACAGGGTAAACGAGAATATGTGTGTTTTTTAAATATAAAAACCGTATTTGAGAATAGTTTATTGATAACATAATTTTAAAAATGAAAAAATATTTTTTTAAATTGTTAAAACAATATTTTTTTTCAAAATGTATATCTTAAGAGTGTCATATATGATTATCAATATAACGTTTGTTTTTCTGAGTACAATTTTTTTCTTGAATCACGAGTAGTCTACTAATAGCTTATTTTTGAAGTTTTTTCACTAACTATATTATACCACATTAAAAATTATTTAAGGTCATGTTAAATTTTTGTTTTCTAATTCCCACTCTCCTGATTTGCAAATGCGGTTATATTACCTTTTAAATAATCATAATTTTTTTTACCAGTAAATTACGTATAACCAGGATGGACCATTAGACTCGCTAGTCAAATATAATGGTCAACTATTTTTTGTAGCGTATTTGAAAATTACCCCACCTAAACAGTTATTATATTAACACTAGATTACTTTTGTTTATGACGTCATAATATGTTCCGCTGCAATAAACGAAACAGGTTAAAATTATTGGTTTCTTCCCGTCCGCTCTGAGCACCAACACATTTCCATAATTGTGGCTATTCACTTGTTTTGTGAGTTTTTTTGCTCTCGACCATAAAAATAAAACTTCCACAGTTACTATTTTAGCACCACGTCTTACTGCCCGTTTGGGTTATATGCCTATTTACTAATTACATTGATGGTTTTAAGGATTAGGAGGTTATATTTATAGGAAATGTACCCTCATTTGCGTGGAAAATCATTTTGGAAAAACGACCCTCAGTACAACCAACCGTGATTTGAACCGTGAACTCTCCGGCATTAGTCTAAACATCTCTCAGTACACCCGGCGGAGATTCGAACCTCAATCTCCCCGTTATCGGCAGTCTAGTCTACTGCGAGAGTAGCGCGTCATATCTTGCGGCAATCAAAACGGGTATACTGGATGTTCATATTAAAAAAAATAATTAAATCATAACTACGTGGAAATGAGTCTCAGCTTCTCAAGCGCGCTCTTTGAATATACCTGAAAAATAAAAAGAGTTCACTTAGCGAGAGCGAGTTTTTGGTTTGCGTTGTTTGTGTTGACGTGACTTTAAGGGGCTACTTCAGCAAATGAGTTCCATTTTAACGTTTGGTTTTATTTAAAAAAAATCTATTTGAAACTTATTTAAAATCTGACAACGCAAATTACTACTAGATAAAAACTGTTTTATATGACGTTGCAATTAAACATTCCATTCTTTAAAATAAATTAATATTGCCGTTACTAAATATTTTCTCGTAAAACGTAATTATCTATATTATATTAAAAGTGAACTGATATTGATATTCTGCCCACGGGTGAAATGATTCTAAATAATTAGCGTAGCTAATTTTTCCTTACTTTTTTTTTTAGCACCACGTCTTACTACCCTTTGGGGCTATACGCGTATGTACTAATTACACTGATGGTTTTAGGGATAAGGAAGGTTATATTTGTAGGAAATGTACTCGCATTTGCGTGAAGGGAGAGTAGAAAACCACTATGGAAAACCCGCCCTCAGTACACCCGACCGAGATTCGAGCCTCAATCTCCCCACCATCGGTAGTCTAGCCTACTGCGAGAGTAGCGCGTTAGACCACAAGGCCACCGAAGCGGGTCCCTAGTTTATCAAAGAAACTATCTATACCACTAAATCTTTAAAATAATGGATTGCCCTTGGGAGGTTGGGATGAAACGCAGGTAAAGTCCGTGTTTTGACAGTTTTTAGATCCTTTGAATATAATTTTCTACATATTTTGATGTCAAAAATTCGTGTATATATGTCATTGGCATCACGGAAATTGATCAGAGCATTTTACGCTAGTATCAAAAGTTTTTGGTCAAATTCTGCGATGCACATGACAAATACTCGAGGATTGTTGGCGTTACTACGTGTAAAAACAACTCAGCTAAATCTATCAATTGAAGCAACATTTTATTTATTTTAAACTAAAGAGCGTTGTGCTATAAAAAAATTATTGTGAAAATAACGGACCTAAACTCTAACCTTCCTTATCACCTTAAGAGGTCATTCTAGATTGTATACGATTGTATTGTTTGACATAAAGGCCAGAAGATATCAGCACTGTCGCTAGTCCAATTTTATCTTCATACTTACATGTTAGACATCCCTATCTCTCCTATCCACAAGCATTGAACCGAGTGACACTAGTTGGTAATTTAACCAGCTCAGAGGGGTTAAAATAATTGTCGAGGTTGAAGTTCAAATTTCTCTCGCCTTAACTTTGATGTATACCTTCGCATCTTTAAAACATTTCGAAGGAATATTAAGACTTTGATGTATTGAGAGTAAACATCTCACTAAACATGACATATTTCAACATGCAACAATAGTTATAGCAGCTACTAAGTAGTATTTTAACAAAGATGAGTGATTGAAATACATTATAGCATTAGTAAGGATAGATATATTCAAATATGTCAGCATATAGTAATACAGTGAACTTTGCTTTTTTTCACTTTCTCATATCATGAGGAAGTATTATAATCGTGAAAATTTTCAGCCTCGAGACTATGATGAATCTATTCGTTTTATCTGTGTCTGAACCCAAAAAAGTAGATTTTACCATTCTGTCTGTATGTCTGTCCATACCACTTGTCCCCATGACTGCCCATCTGTCCGTTTGTCCCCATGTATATCTACCTGTCTTTGACCACAGATCTGAAACGATTTTATGACAATATGGCAATACCTCAGAATTTTTTTTATTTTGATCCTAACCCTCAAATTAAGGGTCGCTTACTAATAAGGAATTTTGTTGAATTCCAAACTCGTTGAAAATGGCTTTAACGATTTTGTTTAAAATGTTCATCTGCGGAGCGTTTGACATGATAAATAAAACTGTATATGTTTGTGGAAAAATTTACTTAATGGTAGTTTAATAGTTGACTTTTCAAAACATGATTTTATAAAAACGGCCTAGCAGTTTGGTTAAAAATGGGTGTCTGTTAAGATTTCTACCATTATAAATAATTATGTGTATTTGTTTTCTGAAAAAATCATTTAGTAGTATGTTACCAATTGACGAATTTTGAAAATAGCTCTCAATATTTTGTTCAAAATTGTTATTTAGAATCTATTTTACATGATAAATACAGACTTTCCCATGATAAGTTCATTTAAAGGTAATTAGCGTACAAGAAATTTTAGAGAATTTAAAATATTTCAAAAAAAAGGCCTTTAAGAATGAATTCAAAATGAGTATCCGGGAATAGTTTTTCATGATAAATAAGAATATATTTTAATTTCAAACACAAATCATTTGAGAGTAGTCTACAAATGATTGATTTAAAAAAATGTTTCAAATTTTTTTTTAATCTTTGTTAAAATTTAAATTGGAAAAATTATTCAGACGTAGTTTATTGAAAACATATTTTTGAAAATTTTGTTCAAAAATTTAATCTTCAGAATGAGAAAGTTTGTGCGATTGTGTCGTTTCATATATTTTATATAAATCCTTCTCTATACATATATGTAAATAATGGATAATTTAAAAATTAAAATAAGTGTAATGTGAAAACAGCAACAATGTTAAATTTTGACTTCTTCTTTGTTTAGAATATTTCAAGTTTCACTTCGACTTCGCTTTACATTTTAAAAGTGACCTTCGAACACCCCTACTAGAAATGTAATAATTATAAAATATTATATTAATAATTATTAAAGTAATGAAATGAAGAGTTGCATCAAAACATTCCATTTATTGAAGAGGAGGAAGGGAAAAAAAATCTAAAGCATTAGCGTCACACAATATCAGGTAGATTCCATAACAAAGCATATGGCTTTATGATAACATTTTTAGTTTAAAAACTTACTTTATTGAAACCTAAGAAATTAGTTTGTATTAAGAGTTAATATTTTTTTATTCGTGATGAGAATAAAATAAACAGAATAGATCGTAGACCATTAATCACATTTTAATTTTTGTTTTATCCTTGTTAATTGCTGATAAATTCTTTAAATTCAATATAAATATATGTTATTCACTGGGGTAGCCAAAGGCTGCTATTAAAGCCCCCCCCAAATATACTTTGGTGGAAGGAGAGGAAGACGTACAATCTGGTTTGTGGCCAGAATGGAGTTTAAATATGTGCCCTGCATCCCCCATCCTGGGTGTGTTTCACTGAAATGGGCCCAAAAAAACACCCTCTTCACTTTCCCCCCTCTCCAACAGTAGCGACAAGATGGCGAAGCTCCTAAAGGAGGTGTAACCTTAAAGGTAGTGTTTCCTTTTTCGGGTTTTTACGCACCTATGCTTCCTCAACAATTACTCCAAATTTTAACTTGGTAGTTCATCGGGAACTCCAAAAAATCTCCTTGACAGATACATATACAGTAAAAAAAAATATATATATATATATATACACATTAATTTATACAGATACACCATTATACATTTATTAACATAGATACACAGTTAGCTTGGATGAATAATAAAGACTCGAAGCACTTAAAGAAAAGTTATGAGAAAATGACATTAGCCTTTAAAAGGTATATAACCTAATCATAATAGGGATGGGACAAACAATTTATTTTTATGTCTAAAAAATTTATATCTTTAAAAACATATAATGGCAACATGTCTTACTCTTAAATGTAATTTGGTATTCAAATATTACCTATGAGATAAAAAAACTTAAAAAAAACTACTTGGAGTGTATACTTACTTGAAAAGTCACCAAAAAAATCCCACGAGGAAAACACATTAATTCCTTGTAAACATAGAACTAACCTAACTCAACCTAACAGATGAATATGAACACAAATCACCACGCACTGCTATGCATTCATGCTAATGACGCTCGGAATTAAGTGATCTATAAAGTTAAAAAAACAGGACCGGTCCGACGGGTCACGCCCAAGTGTTGTTTGGGGCCCGAGGGATCATGTCCACCGGACACAAATCTTCTTCGTGTTGAGGTTTAGTGGATTCGTGTTTGTGACATAATGAGGCGTTCAGGTGGCAGAGAAGTCGTTTTCCCACGATACCGACACGGGGATGATTTCAGCAATAATTTAATGAGGGTGAGAAGTACACTAGGTTTAAATAAAAAAAACGGAATAGTTTCTAAACCTGACATATGCACTTTAGTCCAATTATCATGAGAAGAGCTTTTTATGACAGTTAAAAACCCTACTATATCTACTTTCATATATTCATACATCAGGTCATGTTATCTGTAACTGTAATTTTTGATAGATATTATCAATACCTATAAAATATTAGTAAAATCCTTATAGGTGGTTGAATAGTCTATAAGGCATCACACTCGTAATAGACTTAACTGCTGATGACGGTAAGATATATGGGTTCAAATCCCGGTGCGATGTATTGAAGTTTTTTCCTTCAATGGTTTTCCAATTTCCATCCACTCAAAAAGTGGGTATACTTTCTATAAATTCAACCTTTCTCATCCTTAACACACTAGCGTAGTAAATTTTTTTTGCACCACGTCTTACTACCTGTTCAGGTTATACGCATATCTACAAATTACGGTATTGAGTTAGGGATGAGGAAGGTTGAGTTTAGAGGAATTGTACCTGCATTTGCGTAAAGAGAGGGAGCTGAATTTTTTTAGGAAGAACACCCTCAGTACACCCGACCGGAATTCGAACCCTGACCTCCTCGTCATCGACAGTTTAGTCTATTGCGAGAGTGACGCCTTAGATCATGCGGCCACCGAAGCAGCTCGTAATTAGTTAATATGCTTATATCACTAACTGGTAATGAGATCCCGATTAATCGGCCATGAGATAGGCTCTTAAATTTGTACTTACAAGAATTATTAATACAAAACCAATTTCTTATTACAAATTTAAGCATAATTAGTGGCGTTGTGAATCCAATCCAAGGTGAACAGCTTAAAGGCTGGCCTACTTAATTTATTATGAGGTCATTCTTGGATTAAATGAATTAGTTGAAAAATGAAAGATGGTGTGCTGTTGACTATCTACAGTCCGATTTTCATAAGAAGAGTCTTATTACAAGATCTACTATCATATAAGACAAGTTTTATCATGTTAAAAATGTACCAAAACATTTATAGTTAGCTGTTTTAAAATTAAAAAATCCATTAGACTAATCCCAATATCGCTGTTGTCCAATAAATAATGCAGAAAGTTGCACTTAGATACGTTTTATTTAGATCTGAATCGTATATTTAATTTCCCAGTATATCGGTCGTGAGATGCCTACTTAAGTGCACGAAGATATATTTTTTTTTAAACACGTGAGGCTGCGTGCTATAATAATTTTAGATCCAGAAGGGATTAAAATCACAGCTTGCAGATGATTTATTTATCATTGTCGAAGTCATCCACAGGTTTAGTTCCTTTCGCCTTTCACATAATCTGTTGTGACCACTTTTGGGTCTTAATTTCTTGTTCACTTTATTCTTGGAGGTCTCTTGCAGTGTGTTTTACAATCCAATTTTCATAGAAAAAAGCTTTTTAAAAAAATTAGGATAAAATTGATTTTATTAATATTATTTGGGGCGGTGGATAGCAAGACTTTAGGTGAAAGTAGATCTAATAACATTTCTAGTCGTCAGTATTTTTTGTTTTTGTTTTTTAGAGTATGCCAACAATATTTGTCGACTGAACATTTTTGGTTTTATACTGGCAATGGCGGATTTGTAGCCATATTCTGAGTCTGGGGCACCATGTAGGTACTTTTTTTTATATCGTCCTGATGAGACGATGAGAAAAATGGTGATGATTATGTGGTGCCAGTAGAAGTCTTAAACCTAACTTAAGCCTAATTAACAAGACCATGGCAACAATTTTTTTTAGCACCGTGTCTTACTACCCGTTCTGGTTATACGCTTGTGTACTAATTACATCAATTGTTTTAGGGATTAGAAAGGTCATATTTAGAGGAAGAGAGTACCCACGCTTGCATGGAGGGAGAGGGGGAAATCATTTAGGAAAAACAGCCCTCAGTACACCCGGTGGAGATTCGAACCTCAATCTCCCCGTTATCGGCAGTCTAGTCTACTGAGAGAGTAGCACGTTTGACCACGCGGCCACCGAAGTGGGTCATACATAAGACCAATTCCCCTCCAGGAAAGATACCTATGGTATCGCAGTGAATCGAACCCTGGACCTCTAGATTAATAACCAGCAATGCTGACCACTAGATCAAGAGGCCGGCTGGCCAGCTGTCAGACGGACCTTACTCGACGGTCTACGTGACAGGACAGGCAAAGAGAACGAGCGATCTCGGGTGTTACGACCGACCTCAAGACCTGTTTGTCCAGATTTTTGAAGGTTTCCTCTTTTTCCGAAGCCAAAGGTCTGGCAATGGGGAAATGGGTCATTTACACTCGCTCTAATAAGCTCTAGACCTTGTAAAGAATGTTGAATTAAGCCGCAGCGAAAGTGAGAGGGAAAAAAAACAAGTTTGGAGTCGCCTCGTCAACACCCACTTCGATGGTCGCATAGTCTACGGCAGGAGTCGGCAACCTTTTAAGCATGAAGATCTATTTTCCAAAATATGTTTTACTCTGGGGGCGCCAAGAAAAATGTTGATTTTTATATTTGAATGTTCACCTTTTATTTAAATATTTATTAGTAGCAAACTGAGAATATATATATTTTAAATGTAATAAACAAAACATAAACTATAATATTAACATTCTTCAGATTTAAACATTTGAGGCTCAAATTTTGAGGCATGTTACAAAGTGGGCTTATGAATGTTGAATTAAGCCGCAGCGAAAGTGAGAGGGAAAAAAAACAAGTTTGGAGTCGCCTCGTCAACACCCACTTCGATGGTCGCATAGTCTACGGCAGGAGTCGGCAACCTTTTAAGCATGAAGATCTATTTTCCAAAATATGTTTTACTCTGGGGGCGCCAAGAAAAATGTTGATTTTTATATTTGAATGTTCACCTTTTATTTAAATATTTATTAGTAGCAAACTGAGAATATATATATTTTAAATGTAATAAACAAAACATAAACTATAATATTAACATTCTTCAGATTTAAACATTTGAGGCTCAAATTTTGAGGCATGTTACAAAGTGGGCTTATTGTTAAAAACTTATTTATGAAGATATTAATGGAATAATAAATTGAGGACTAATGATGAATAGATAACAAAGAAGTTTGATATAAGATAATACTCGACAACCATCCTGTTATTTATCAAACAAAACTTTTTAACAAAAAATTGTACAAAATTACAAAATATAAGGCGGGTGCCTAGAATCTGTCAAAAGGGTGCAATGTCGCCCGCGGGAACCACGTTTCCGACCCCTTGTCTAAGGCATCGTTTTTCAACCAGTGTATCGAGAGTTGGCGGGAGGTTCAAAAAGATGCGAGAAAAATTCGTGGAGTAAAAATAAATATTTTTAAATGCATGTTCACCATTAATTTTTAAAATAACATAATTATTAATATTTTATCGATCAAACTTATAAACAACCTTAATGCTCGTTCTATAATGGTATAATCTCTCCTTAAGAACTGATGATGTGCCTTTACAATTTAGCGCCTTGTTCAGTGTGCCGTCATTTGAAAAAGGAGGTGCAGGCAACATGACTGAGTGCTCTAAGGAGCTACAATGTTTCTATATATCTCTCTAGTTCCTAGATCAAACGACGAAACTAAACGGTTATTTATTTAACGGATTGAACTTTGATGTTGTTTTGAAAATTTTCACTGATGAAATTGATTTTAAAAAGCTTAATATTTAAATAAATAAATACTTTGATGGTAAATATTCATTCATAGATAAATATTTCAAATACATATTGATTTAAAAAAATGAATAAACATATGTGACAGCTTGAAAATTTAATTATGTCTACTTTCTCGTAGTCATTCATCAAGCTACATGACCTGCAACTGTCACTTTTAATATGTGTAGATACTATCTATGCGTAAAGAACACTAATAATAATATATAAAAATGTGTTCAATGTTAAACTCAAAAAATATGTTTATATTATATAAAAGATGATCCAAAAGACCATTTGTAAAAACATCAAAATAGTTAAGTGAACAGTAGACCTCGCTCTTCCCATGTTCTCATCTTTGTTACAATTTTAACACTTCTCTTTTGCTTTCAAGTTGAAATATCTCTAATCATTTTTCATTTTTGATCAAGTTATACATAAAACAAATTAATATTATATTCTAGAGTGCATTCATTATATTAACTGAGAAAAACCATTGACCACGTTATTAAATACGTCAAACTATCAATTAGATTTTTTTCTAGCTAACCATATTCATACGTCGCTTCACCTATGTTCAAAAAGAGTCCCAGCAAAATTTCGTTAAAATTGGTACACGCATTTGGCAGTAATTGAGAAACAGGTAGAGACGAAATCAAGGGCGTAGAAAGGAAACTTTTCCAGGGGGCAGGGGGGTTTCCCCTTGAAAGTTAACATGATAAGTATGCATTATTTTGGACACTTTTTTTAGTAATGCTTCTTACTATTCTTCTGTGTTATATGCTTATGTACTAATTACGCTAAGGTGTTTGGGATGAGGAAGGTTGATTTTATAGGAAATGTACCCACATGTGCGTAGAGGGAGACTGGAAAAGCATTGAGGAACTACCACCCTTAAAACAAATTACCAGGTCAACATAAATTATTTTAGAACACGGTTTGAAACATTTTAGATATTATAATTTAATTTAGAATAAATAATTTAATTATTAATTAATTGTTACGGGAAAAAATTTATATACATTCAATATGGAGAGAAAAATAACATTAAATGTTAAAGTGGAATTATGTGCATATACATATTGATAGGCTCTATGGCTACTATATACGTGTGATTGTGATTATAGATTATGATTTATGTATATTGTATTTTTACATAATATACATAATCATAAACGTGATATATAAACACACACACACACACAAACATACACATATTCAATTCCACTAAAGTTTAATGAATTTTTTGCATGGTGTATTTGGTAGACTTAGAATTAAAGTCTACAATAAATAACTAAAGCCTTGGTTTCCACACACACAAATTGTTATGTATGGCTTTATTAAATACTAATTAAATAACCCGTTTTTCACACGGGATTGTTCTATAACACGTTTCATCTTTCCAGCTCAAGCGGATTGGAATATACGTAAAACTCACCCCCCTCCCCGCTTCAATCTATTAATGGTTGAATTCTGAAAAATAAATAATTAGCTATCGCCCTTAACCTAAAAAAGAACCTCCCTGCCAAGTTTCATCTTTCTAGCTCAAACGGTTGTTCAGGCTATACATACACAGTATTTGATAATTGCTATAATGGCCTAGGGATGAGGAAGGGAACATTTTAGAGATAATCAACCCGCATTTGCATGGAAGGAGAGTGGGAAAGCCCTTTAGGGAAAACCACCCTCAATAGACCCAATATTAGTTTGACATATTGCATTTTGATAGTCATATATTATATTTTCGGTTCAAACCGTGTTGCCTTCAACAGCACAAAATATGCACTTTAGTACGAGCCAAGGCGATTTATAACCGTTTACTTCAAAAAGTACTGTGTGACATGACATGACTCAAAATTTTATTGACTTCATAAAATTACCCCACTTTGGGAAAAGTTTTATACAATGCTTAATTTTTTTTTCATGTCGGCGTACCACCCAAAGCGTGTTCGCGTGGCACTGGGTGGCACGCATGCCATAGATTTGCCATCCCTGGCCTATAATGACATCACGATTCACGAGCCCTCACAGGTAAAACCATCACACTTGTACAACAATAACGTAATTAGTACAAGTAAGGATAACCGAACTGGTAGTGAAATTACAAGCCAGGTGTCAAACGTATATTTACGTTTTTTAAGTCTTGACATTTTTATATAATTAATTAACTAACACTTATATTAATCACATCAGCAACAACCAACAAGCCACTAGTATTATAATACTGAATCCTTTATCCAAAAACCACATACCGACACAACACACAACCTTGCACTACGCTCAACACTGTACTAACTAGTAATGCGGTACTGTTCAAAGTTTATAAATGTTTTCAAAATGTTCATAGTTACAAAACAGTGCTTTGTTAAAGTAGGTGTGTTGAAAGAGAGGATGGAGGAATTCAGGTATTCAGTCTACATAAGCTGCCGACTTTATTTCTGACAATTGTCCTCTTATTTAAGCTGCTCTTTCCGCTTGTTGATTCATAAAGTAATATTTTACAATTGATAGCAAAAATATTTGCCTAATTTTCTCGGACCCCAGAACTCGACTCATATCAAGAAACATCCTTTGTTTCTCAATACATGTTTTAATGTAGACAAAAAAATAAAAAGTATTTGAAATGTTGACAGAGATAATTTTACAATCTGAAGTTCTACGAGTTTCATATAGAAGGTGAATTTTAAAATAATAATTAACTAGTATTTGGTTAAAGGCATTTGCATTAAACTGTAGTAAAAGTAAAAAGCTCTATCTTGTTATTTTTTTTATATATATATACGTGGACCCCTCTGTCCAACACATTCCGGGGGGGAAGGGGGTCTGCACCCCCAGGTCTCCCACGCTTTCTATGCCCTTGGACGAAATGTCAAACGGTAAACCAGAGCCTTCATTCCTTTCAATAAATCATGATTATAAATATAGTATAGAATATATTAAATAATCTTCTTTAAACCAACAACCCGAAGGTTGGTTTGATGTGATTCTATCCATCTGGAGCTGAGCATGCACTCAGCACCTCAGCTGGTTAGTGCTGCCTGCACCATCTGGTAGAAATCCCTTGCACTAGGTGAATTCACAAAGTCAGCTGGTTCCTTATTTCCTTCCAAACTGATTTTATAAGAGCGACCGTGAAAGAGCTACACATTTTTCCAGGTGAGTTATTTTCATGTAGGTTAAAGTATTCTTGTACATGCTCCAATCAACATCGAACCCATGGCTTTACTTGCCCTCCAAAATAAGTTGTGCTACACATTTTTATCGCTCAAGAAAAATACGTTGACCTCATCCCACGAGCAATGAAGTCGAAAGGTGAACACTTTACCCTAAGACTATCAAGTTCGACTATATTAAAGAAAAACTATAGATAATATATAATATTTTCTTAAATCACATATATTTTCTTAAATTATATAGCCTATATATATATACACACAATAGTAAGGCATATAATAACTATTGTCTTAAATTATGTAAATATATTTGTATAAAAATAACTGTAAAATTATTTACACTTAATTATAAAACTTTTTTCTATCAAATTTAATAATTGATTCGTTTTTTGGCCCAGCCTAGGATCAAACTTGGTATCATTCTCAATAGACAGATGGACAATCGACTAAGATAAAAAGGAGGTAAATAACCCTAGTTTTCACAAAACTTTACGCTAACATCACCGGTAAAGAGTTCCCTTGCTTATACGGCTGCCATCATGGGTGGTTTAGCTCGTAGTTTCAGAAATCAATACGCGATAGGTCCAGTTTGAGGTTTGGCAGATTAAAGAGTCCAGCCTTTAACAAAGCAGTGTACACTTCGTTTACCATGAAAGGTATAAGGCTTACATTTACTTGATTACACCATCACCCTATCTTAAAATCCACACCATGTTGTAAAAAGCACTAGAGCAATCCTACCTTGGCCATATAAACACTACAGCCTACACTATGGCCCTATCTTACGAGACATACAGTAAAGGAACGCGGCAAGGTAGCAGTATTACCTTGACTGATTACACAATGGCCCTATATTGTAAGCTATGCCATAGAGAAAACAAGAAAGGTAGCTTAGTATACCACTATCTTATAAGATTCACCATAGAGGAACCTGGCAAGATTGCAATCTTATCTTGACTGATTACACAATGGCCCTATATTGTAAGCTATGCCATAGAGAAAACAAGAAAGGTAGCTTAGTATACCACTATCTTATAAGATTCACCATAGAGGAACCTGGCAAGATTGCAATCTTATCTTGACTGATTACACAATGGCCCTATATTGTAAGCTATGCCATAGAGAAAACAAGAAAGGTAGCTTAGTATACCACTATCTTATAAGATTCACCATAGAGGAACCTGGCAAGATTGCAATCTTATCTTGACTGATTACACAATGGCCCTATATTGTAAGCTATGCCATAGAGAAAACAAGAAAGGTAGCTTAGTATACCACTATCTTATAAGATTCACCATAGAGGAACCTGGCAAGATTGCAATCTTATCTTGACTGATTACACAATGGCCCTATATTGTAAGCTATGCCATAGAGAAAACAAGAAAGGTAGCTTAGTATACCACTATCTTATAAGATTCACCATAGAGGAACCTGGCAAGATTGCAATCTTATCTTGACTGATTACACAATGGCCCTATATTGTAAGCTATGCCATAGAGAAAACAAGAAAGGTAGCTTAGTATACCACTATCTTATAAGATTCACCATAGAGGAACCTGGCAAGATTGCAATCTTATCTTGACTGATTACACAATGGCCCTATATTGTAAGCTATGCCATAGAGAAAACAAGAAAGGTAGCTTAGTATACCACTATCTTATAAGATTCACCATAGAGGAACCTGGCAAGATTGCAATCTTATCTTGACTGATTACACAATGGCCCTATATTGTAAGCTATGCCATAGAGAAAACAAGAAAGGTAGCTTAGTATACCACTATCTTATAAGATTCACCATAGAGGAACCTGGCAAGATTGCAATCTTATCTTGACTGATTACACAATGGCCCTATATTGTAAGCTATGCCATAGAGAAAACAAGAAAGGTAGCTTAGTATACCACTATCTTATAAGATTCACCATAGAGGAACCTGGCAAGATTGCAATCTTATCTTGACTGATTACACAATGGCCCTATATTGTAAGCTATGCCATAGAGAAAACAAGAAAGGTAGCTGAGTGTACCACTATCTTATAAATCCAACATAAAGGAACGTGGTAAGGTAGCAGTGTTACCTCGACTGATAAAACTATGGTCTTATCCTATAAGCCACACCTTAGAGGAACCTAGTAGGATTGCAATCCTGCCTTGACTGATTACACTACGACCTTATCTTTTAAAATAAGCTAAAGTGGACAAAAAAAACAGAATAAATTGCTTCCTTTAGGTGTAAACAGTACATGGATTTACTCCTTCAGCTCTTGTGCGTTCAAGTGTACGCCTTCCTTATCCTGGTTGTAGGCCTAGTGGTGGAGACAATCAGCTGCCTTATTTATGAGGTAGATAGTTGACCACTAACCTTGGAATTACAATCAGAAGCCAAAGCATGTCCGCGACCAAACTGAATGGTGAATTAATGAATGAACAGTGACATATCATGCCCGCGAGAGGACTTAAAACTTATATACTATAAACACCCTATGCATGCATTTATATGTTCCAGATTTAAATAATATTAGTATAGAATCAAATAGCCAAAGCTATTATTTATACTGTTTAGTGAGGATTACTCTATTTAGATATCATATTCTGAAAATTGAAAACTGACCGGTGTCCAGGTGTCATTTTTCAATTTTTAGAATATAATATTGTTATATTTAAGATTGTTTTGTGCAGACCCTGAACAAGCCTGCGTTATTAGTGACCTTTTTTTAAAAAAAAATTCTCATGATTTAACAAAGCTGGTTGGAGAGCAACTAGCACTTGTGTGGATATGGAATGCCTCGATTATGTGGAGATATATTATTTATAATTCGATAAGAGCATTTCCAGTAAATTAAATTACTGGTAAACAACTGTAAACGATAGAACATTTTTGTTGTTGACAAATGGCCACTCATTTTAAAACTTTCCCCATGGTGATGTAAACATCGATGCAAGATCAGTCTTCTTAAGTTGGGATTTAAATAAATAAGATTATTACAATTGTCTTAAATTAGTAAAAAACATTCAAGAAATTAAAGTTGGAGTTAAAATATATACATTTTGTATACAATCCATCTTACCGCCCGTTTGAGCTATCCCCTTGTTTATATTAATAGGGCTGCTATTCATATAACAAAAATTGTAGGAGCTAGGTATCATCAAGGTAAGCCGGACTGACCCAAGATTTGTATTCGTAAAAGGTTTTTTAATCAAAGGAACGCTACCCATTAACATTTTAGAAAAAACTAAAAGCCTCATAATATAACATACAGGTCGAAAAATCACATAACTGGAGTTTCCAGATCACAAGGTTTGAAGTAAAGTCTAGATACATTTCTGACTTTTTTTTTATTTTTATACAACTTTACATCTAGAGATATCTTATTTTAAATACTTCAAACAATTTTTTTATGATTTCAGAAACCCTGTCTTAACACCGTTCCTACATTCACTGAATAACGTAAATTATGTCTAGATTGAGCTTCTGTTTTTAAAGTTTGTATACTTTGATAGAATAATAGTTGAAACAAATATTTATATTTAAGAAAAAATAAAATTACAATTGTTTTGGTTGAACTCTTAGAGATTTCTCTCGAAAGAAATGCTCGATTTCTGAAATTACGGTTTCTCCTTTGAATATGTTTGTAATTTGAAATGTTTTGGCAGACTCTTGGCTTAGAAGCTTTCGTTTAGCATAAAATTATAAAAATGCATTTAGTAAAGCTACGGAAATCGTCGTAAAAAGGTTTTTAACCACCACGTCTTAATACCTATTCAAATTTATAGGCATATTATATTTTCCTTTTTCTTTAATAAAGTGCTAGCCAACAGTCAAGACCTTTCTTTAGCAGGCTTGCATTGAAAAAATACAGATCACAATGCATACAAAATAAATATACTACCTTTGTGTACATTGAATTACAGCGATGTCGATTTAGTAACATAGTAATAGTATAGAGATAAAACCCAACAAAAACCCATAACGAGCTGATCCAATAACCCGCTTCGTTGGCCGCATGGTCTAACGCATCTACTCTCGCAGTAGACAAGACTACAGACGATGGGGAGATCGAGGTTCAAATCTAGGTAGGGTGTAATGAGGGAGGTTTTCAAAATTGTTTTCCACTCTCTCTCCACGCAAATGAGGGTAATATTCCTTTAAATATAACCTTCCTAGTCCCTAAAACCTTCAGCGTAGTTTGTACATAAGAATATTAACCCGAGGGGGGTAGTAAGACGCGGTGCTTAAAAAAAAGAAAGAAAAAATAGCTAATTAAATAATAATAATCAGTAGTGAACCATCAACAATAAAAAAAACTGTAAGTCATCTTATTATTTGGGTGTACTTTGAATAACTCTCTAAGTTTGGTTTTTCTATTATGATAAAAATCAAATTCAGGAAATCTAGAGTTAACATTGCTAATACAATGGGCAAGTGGGCTAAGTTTGTAAGTGATATTGATAGAAAATATTTTAGGATTTTGAGAGGCCCGAGAGAACACAAGGATGCCCGAATGTTGAAGGGTGGATTGACAAGAACTTAAGCTATTAAATATGTTAAAAACACAAAAAGGCATTACTATAGATGATAATTGATCGTATGATTGTTACTCTAATGGGGTAGGGATGAGGAAAAAATCATTTTAGTGGTAATATACCCGTATTTGCATGGAAGGAGAGTGAGAAACCATATGGAGTGAAAAAAAAAACCCTCAGTAGACCCGACTGGGAATCAAACCCAGATCTCCCCGTCATCAGAAGACCAGCCTAACACGAGTGTAACGCCTTATACCATTCGTCCATTGAAGTGGGTTGTATTAAAAAAACACTTTAAGTTTTAAATCACAGGAAATATTCAGTGTAAAAAGAATTGAAAAAGTCTCCAAATCGACGAGTAGCGAATGTTTATATGAACAGTCGGTGACCTGGTGGTCTAGGGGTAAGGTGTCAGACTTCTGTGCTGAGAATCCGGGGTTCAATCCTCGGTCCCGGCATAGATTTATCTGATTGCCAAACCCTTCCTTCCCCTCTGACAAGATGTGTAT
>CABFWB010000390.1:238311-276467 GCA_902151455.1 Timema bartmani | reverse complement strand
CCCCCCCCGAATAAATTAATGGGCACACCTCTGTTAAATTAGACTAATCAATAGGAAGTAAGCCACCTCGGTGGTCAAATGGTTAAAGGCGCTACTATAGGAATATACTAGACTGCCGAGGACGGGAAATCGTGGTTCAATCCTGGTCGAGTGTACTGAGGTTTTTTCCCTAAATGGTTTACCACTCTCCTTCGATGCAAATGTGGGTACACTACCTCTAAGTTCAACCGTAATAAACCCTAACATATTAGTGTAATTAGTACAGAGGCGTACAACCCAAATGGGCAGTAAGACGCGATGCTAAAAAAAATAATATAAAATTGGCGTCATATATTCTATTTGGAAATAGTTTTAACCTGACACTCTTTGTCATTGACGGTAGATCTCCGCTTAGATAGTTGCCTGAACGTAATAAAAAAGATGAAAGACAGATAACCTATATAGCCTACATGCGGACAAAATTAAATCAAAAGAGAGAATGTAGTCCAATTTTCACAGGAAGTCACTTTTAGAAAACATGAGTATAATTTTGGCGTAGGTGGATTGTGAACTACTTTACGACCCATCTACCACCAACATTTCGCCCCGAGGGGATCGGGAACTGATACCTATTAGTACGATTCCCCAACAAAGGTGGATTGGAAGATGCTATCCTAACCTAACTTCACCTAACCTTTCTAAATAGTAATTTCACCTCAGAACTACTGTGCGGGAGTAGCCTAACGTTCATCTGGATGGCTTATAATGAAATGAATTCTGCTGGCGATTTATTATTTTCATTTTCAATTAATATTATACTATAAGGTGCCCAATCTAACTGTTTACATTCAATTCTGGTCGAATCGATGGTGGCCATTTCACTTGTTTACAATTTCTTATAGTCGAATCAACAGTGCCCAGTCTAACTATTTACAATTCTTTCTAGTCAACTCGATGGTGCCCAGTGTAGCTATTTACAATTCTTTCTAGTCGAATTGACGGTGCCCAATTCACCAATATCTCACACAAAAAGTGCTCGATTCCCCGGGAAAATATAATTTTTGCAGCAAAAATTGATAGCATTTTGCTATATTATTAGTGTTATTTTATAGTGTATGAATACGTGAAAGTAGATATAGTAGCTTTATTTATCTGTAAGAAAAGGCCCTTCCTATAAAAAGTGGAGTATATATGGTCTAGTGTCTCCCTACCTGCGGGATACTGAGCAGGAAGCTAAGCACCCAGACGAAGGCGATGGCTCTGTTGAGTCTCCTGGAGGTGCTGAAAGACTTCATGGGGTAGCGGACCACCACGAACCTGTCCACGCCAATGAGGACCAGGACGAACGTCGACAGGTACAGGCTGAACATCTGCATGAACTTGAAGAGCTTACAGGCGGCGTCCCCTGCCAGCCACTCGACGGTGTAGCTCCAGGCCGCCTCCCCGGCGATACAGAACACCGTGACTAGGAGGTCCGCGACGGACAGGTGGAGGATGAGGGCATACACAGCGCCCCCGTGGCAAGTGTGCTTCCTACCCGAGGAGCGGCCCCCTCGGCGGATACTCCAGATGGTGGCGAGGTTCCCCCCGAGGGAGAGTACGGCCATGACGGCGAGCACCGCGGCGCGTATCACCGACGACGAGGTCAGAATCGGGGCGTGTTCGAGACAGGTGACCGCGGTGGTGTTGGTGGAGAAGTTGCTGTGGTAGATGACCCCTATCTTGAGACGGTCGCACTCCTCCTCAGGAAGGACGAGAGGGTTGCCCCAGGAAGGGTCGGTCGTGTTGAAACTGAGGTCGCCAGGAGTCAGATGGGGAGGCATCAGTTGAAGGGCCGCCGCCGAAGCCACTTCGAGAAAAGGGCGAGCTGTCACTAGAACGCTCATCATCGTGATGGTAACCAAAGATGGAGCTAATGATAAGCCACGCATTATTCAATTAAAGTCTTTGTTTTATAACGTGTCTACATTGTTCACGAAATAGTTTCACTTAGTTTGTGGGTCACATTTGGTAGTTATCTTCAGTTTATATTTTCATGGCATACCTGGAAAAAAAAATTGTTAAATTACATATTTTAATTGTTCAATTTAATCAATATTTTATATACAATGTCATAGAAGGAAAGGTTGAGGGAAATAAGAGTTTAGGAAGAAGGAGGATTCCAATATTTGATGACTTAAAGGAAAGAAGAAACTTCTGGGAGCTCAAGGAGGAGGCAGAGGACAGTTCGTATTGGCAGTCTAAGTTCACAGACAAAAGATATGGACCTGTCTTAAGACAGAACACCTAATAATAATAACAATAATAATAATGATTATGATGATGATGGTGATGATTATAATATACATTAGGGGTGTGTGAAATACACTTTTTACGAATCGAGTATATGAAATATGCCCGAAACAGATTTTCTCTAGCACCGCGTCTTACGACAGGTTCAGATTGTAAGCATATTTACCAATTACGCAAATGTGTTAGATAAAAGCAAGATTGAATTTATAGAAAAGTACCCGTGTTTGGGTGGAGGGAGAGTGGAAAACACTTAGAGAGAACCCACCATCAGTACATCCGACCAGTATTCGAACCCCAACACCTCCGCTATAGGCAGGAAGGTCTAATGCGAGAGTGACGCCTTAGAACACGCGACCATCGAAGTAGGTTACATTCACACAAATACGCACACACACACATCTGTATGCGTAAGTAGTAATAGAAGGTTTGTCCGACACCTTAACTCAGTCGGTATCATTTCTAATGAGCTAAGTGTCCTGGGTTCGATTCCCAGCATGGCCGAAAAATGTATAGTTTATGAAATATGGGTTAACCCTTTCACGGTGATAAATTAACAGTCGAGGACTGGATGTTGTGTCTGTCCTAGTCTTAAGTTAGTTTATAAGGTATGTGAAATTACGACAGGCCTAGTAAGCCAGTAGTGAAACATATATGGCTTGAATAAAAAACTGACCCAGACCTTACTCTGGAAACAGTAATAGATGTACAAAAAGTAGTAATAGATTGCATGTTAACTTGGTTAAATATCCTCCCATTTGCCACATTTGACTCTACAAAGGGACAGTTAAATGCACCAGAACACATTTTTTTAAACATATGTTGCAAGCTTATCAGACGTCATATGAAGTATGCTATCTAATATTTTTTTAAATGTTAATTTTATTCTAAAAAATATTGTTTTCAAATATGATTTGATTAATATTTTAGTTTTATGATAAATTAAAATTAAAATTAATCAAATTCACAAAATCTGTAAACCCAGTATAGATTTAAAACACACAAAAATATATAGAATAATCCCCAATTTAAAACTAAAGTGAATTTGTAAAGCTTATGATAAACAATATTTAACATTATTGAATAAATTGCATTACAATGCCGTATATAACCAAAACAATATTTTAAAATGTAGTTTAAGATATATATTTTTACTTTCTCTCTACCACTCTGAGAGAGAAGTATTGTGATCATTAAAAAAAATCGGACTCAAGATTTGACAAATATTGACCTTTCCTGAACCCCTGAAACAGAAAAGTTAATTTTTGCGATGCCGTCTGTCCATCTTTATCTCGGATTGGAGACGAAACCATTTTACCGATCGGGATGAAACTCGGTATCAAGGGTGTTGATTAAGTCCCACCGAACGGATTGTAGAGTTAGATATTTAACCCTAATATTAAAAGTGTTCTGCTCTTTAGTGGACAGCGATTCCCCTCTTTTATTAATTTTTCAACAGTGTATATTATTACGTTAATGCTCTTTGGGGGAGTGTTTCTGCAACAGCGTGTATTATTTCGTTTCCTAGATTTTAAGAGTTTTAAATAAATGTCTATATTTTAAGATTAAAGAAAGAGGAGAACATTTGTGAGGTGCACCGTACCATTTAATTTTAAATGCATCAAATCTTACTACCCATCCGGGCTCTCATCACATTTACACTGTCGGTAGCATGGCTGCATACTCAGCTTAAGGTCCAAGATTCAATTCCTGGCATAGGCGAAAAAGTTATAATGATAGGATTCTTTTATAGTGATAAATTAATGGTCAGGTAACGGGGTGTAGTGTAAGTTATATATTTAATTTAGTGTGTACATCATATGCTAATAAAATCATTAGTTTCAAAAAGTGCACCTAAAATTTAAGAAAAACAATTTTGAGACAGGGTCGAGGAAGGTAAGAGCTAGATGAAATGTCTCCACATATTCGGATAGGAATAATATAAAACTGTTAAGGAACATCCCAAGTACACCCAGTCGTTATTTAAAAATTCTGTCTCCCTGTCACCAGCAAACCAGAACAGATGAGGTTGATGCCTCCTTATACCAGTGGTATTCAACCTTTTCTGTTCTCTTACCACCGGAGGTAAAGCTTCAACTTTGTCCCCTCAAAGTTGTTGGTGAATAATGCAGGCTAAACATATTCTATAATCTACACCTAGGGGAGAGAGAGATAAAGAGAGAGCAAGAGAGAGATCGAGAAAGAGAGAAAAGAGAAAAGGAGAGAAAGAGAAAAAATCAAAAGAGAAAGATAAAGAGTAAAGAGAATAAAAGATAAAGAGAAATAGAAAAAAGACGAGAGAGAAAGAGAGATAAAAAGAAATAAAAGAAAAATGAAAGGAAGAGAGAGAGAAAGAGAAAAGAGAGAAAGAGAGGAAAAAAACGAAGCTCCCAGATCTCAAGTCCTTAACTAGACCTAGACTTGGCCCTGATTATTCAGTCTTTATCATGAAAATATTTATATTTACATTTAAACTGTACGTACTTCCTACGGTGTCTTCGTCTACCCCCGGGGGTTCGCATCCCCCCCCCCAGGTTGAATACTACTGCCTTAGACTGCGTGCCCACCAATGCGGGACACGTAGAGCCATAAATATGGCCATGTTTTATTGAGGCCCGCATGCACCAATCAAGGACTTGCCTGCAGCCTTTAAAGTACAAAACAAGGTTTAATCTGTTGCGGATTTCCGTGAACATATTAATATAGGAAGTAATAGCTCTCTTTAGTAACTAAACTATATTATTACTACATGCCCAGACCCTCGAGACTACTCCATTTGATCCCACGGATGTACGCCTAAAACATATTCTATAAGCTTCTCAAAACAATACACATTAAAAATTCATTTTCCCTGTGAACAAATTTAAAACTTTTCAACTATTTTATTTGAATACAAATCATGAAAATAGTCTATTAAAATACTTTATAATACTCGGTACTATCTTTAATCTTTGGAATATGAGGTTTAGTGAATTTAATTCCTAAGCCTGAACGAAAGTTATATCCTTCAAGTACCTTGGAACTACGATAAATGAAAACAACAACATGGCGGATGAGGAGATATTGACTCGGATACAACCAGCAAATAAATGTTACTATGCGTTAAATACAATCTCATAAGGATTGTGTCTAGAGGAACAAACTAAGAATATGTTTAACAATATTAAGACCAGTGCTACTATTAGGATCTTAATTGTGGACGTTAAGATGGGGTGCTACTAAGCGTGAGTTTAGGGCAGTATTTTCGAAGTTTTTATAGCATAAACATTTATTTGGCCAAAATAAATCAAATAGTTCTTCTATAGAAACATAAAGTTTAGTTTTACGCACATGCTAACCTCAACAGTTCTTTAATATCTGTCAAGGGTGTCCTGGAATCTAGTGACAACCTTTTCTCTGCATTTAAAAAGTTTGTCACCAAATGCCGCTATGCTCATGAGAGATCTTCAAGAACTCTTAAGATTAGCATGTGCAGGAAGCTAAACTCTATGTTTCTATAGAATAAATATTTGATCTATTTTTGCCAAAAAATGTTTATGCTATAAAAACTGCAAAATTAATGCACTAAACTGGCGCTCACTAGCACCCCACCTTAAGCAAGAAGACGGAGGAAGCTTTTAGTGTTTGAAAATAAAGTGTTAAGGAAAATGTTTGGACCAGTGCAAGAGAATAGGAAATATGCTGAGATATATGAACTTTTTAAGGAAGCAGACACAGCAGCAATAATAAGAAGCAAAAGAATTGAGTGGTTGAGACATGTATTGAGAAGGGAGAAAGGAACTATAAAACGGGTGTATCTAGGAATCCCAGAGGGAAAAAGGCCACTGGGAAGACCGAAGTTAAGATGGGACGTTGGAGTAAGGAATGACCTTTAGTGATTACCGCTGTCGACAGGAAAGCGTGAAAGAGGATAAAGAGTGAGATTGTGAACCGACTGCGGTTCAAATGGCCAACTAGGTAAAGGTCAAGGTTAAATCCGAACGAAATGTACACTTATCCTTGAATGTATCAATCCTAACCTTGCCAGACAACATTTTGGACCAATCTAATAAGTTGTGCCACATTGGAACTAAACAAGGTAAGCTTGCAGGATAAACAAAGAGTACATTAATTAACTTAAACTAATCAAATATGTTGACATAATAAATTTAAACATTAAGTATTTTCTAAAAAAAAACGTAACAACTAAATTAGCAAAATAACTTCCAAACACGCTAGCTTTATTTTAGGATTGGTTTTTAACTAAAGGGCTAAAAATAACTAAACATATTGTCAAACTACTTTTCACTCTCTTCAATGGAACAAAATCTTTAATAATGATAAGTAAAATAAATTCACTCGAACTGGAGAAAGGACAAGGAAAATAGAATGGAAAGGAAATTTATGCGGACTAGAGAAAGATAAAGAATGGGTAGAATGAAAAGGAAATACTCGCGAATTGGAGAAAGTATAAGGAAGATAGAATGGAAAGAAATTTCACGCGAACTGGAGTAAAGGATAAGAAAAGTAGAAAAGAAAGAAAATCCACGCAAACTGGAGAAAGGATAAGTAAGTTGGAATGAAAAGGAAATCCACGAGCACTTGCGTGGAAGAGGAGTAAAAAAAAACTATTTAGAAAAAAATCCTCCTCATTGTACTCTATTGGGATTCGAACTCTGACCTCCTCGGTCAACAGTAAACCAGATCATATAAGGTCCCTTCGCCCACTTGCTCACCTATTCGGGAAGTATAAATATACTTTAGGCTTAAATTAAATATCCCCTTTGAGAGTTTAAATTATTTTATCATTTTTAAACCATATTTAGCATTAATCAAGTTATGAACTTCAATACAAAACAATAAAAACATGTATTTTTTTTATCGTACGAATACAACATTTTACAATGCTGGTTTGGAACATAAAGTCTTCCAAGTTAACTTTCAAACTAGAAATTCCAAGGCAAACGAGGCAATAGATACAATGTATTTGTTTTGTAATTAGTTTTAAAAAAATCAAATAAATAACTTGCATGTTTCAGTAGAGCTTACATGGAATGTTAACTAAAATACAATCCCCATACATCAAAATAAACATTTTATTTTTTATTTTTAAATTATTAAAAAAATAAACAAAAACTTTCAGTTACACTAATAAAATATATTGCATATTATTTAATATCATATTATATAAAATATTAATAAAATATATTTTAGATGTGAAGTATTATTATAGGTTTCACTTTTTGTAGTCTGAAATCTAAATATTTGTTGCCATGTGGCTTAAATGTCAAACTCATTTAGTTTGTTTTGTTGGTGACGTTTAGAATCCCATCCTGGTGGATTCAAAAGTGTTTAATCTTAAATTATTTCCCATTATCACTCCACGCTAATGTGGGTTAATGTACTCTAAGCGTTCCTTTACTCGTCGCTAACGTATTAGCTTGTTAATGAATTTGCATATAACCCAATAGGGTTAGTACAAATTGTTTTTCTTACCTATTTATTTGTTTAGTGTCAGTGATCTGTGTTTGTATTTTTATTAGTATAATTTGGTGATATTTACAATTTTTTAATCAATATATTAACACATGTCTGTATTTTCAAATAGGCTCTACTAAGCAAATAAAACCTCATTTAAGCAGGATAGACAAATTTAAATTGCCTTATGAAATTAATCTTTTTCAGGACTAATGCTTTGGGAAATTTTCTATGTTATTAAATCCACTACGCCAATGTCTACTTTTGTACTTGTATACTAAAAGTTGACCTTGATCATTGCGTCGCTGTTGTAATTAATTATTAACTTTTTTTAATCCACCCGCATCGGTAAGCACGTGAACTAAATATCAAACTCATCTAGTCTGGCTTACCAGTGATGCGAAGAACAGGATTCGAAACCTGATTGAGTGTACTAATAGTATTTTTTCATAAATGGTTTCCCAATTTCCTTCAGCGAAAATGTGGGTAAACTTCCTCTAAATAATATAAATTCCTACCAAATTAGTGTATTATATATAATAGAACTCGAATAGCTTGGCTGGATAGTAAGACGTGTTGCAAAAAAAAAAATCAGTCGCATCGTAACAACATTTAAATAAAATTATAATGTCCAAGTTTACTTTCCAACTACAATTTTTATTTCGTAATTTTAAATAAAAGAATATGTGTGAATATAGCTAAATTATAGAATGGGTTCTATAGTTTTGTTGTAATTATTAAGTTGGTGAAACCCACTTCAGTGGCCGCATAGTCTAAGGCACTACTTTCACAATTTATTAGACTGCCGGTGACAAGGAGATCGTGGTTCGATCCCAGTCAGGTGTACTAAGGGTGATTTTTTCCTAAATGGTTGCCCACACTTTCTCCACGCAAATTCAGGTACACTTCCGGGTAGTAGGATGTGGTTATATAATAATTCTATATGTTTTATTGAATAAAGCGATCTTCACTTGATTGATTTCGGTACAATTGCTGGTTTACTGTACGTAAACATTTTGTAAACACATTCTAAGTAACTTATATATAGTCCATTCACTATAAGTTTAACCTTTTTTATTATAGATATGGGTGAGCATATTTCTTTCACCGCGTCCTACTAACCGTTCAGGCTATCCAGGTATTTGTAATAAAAGATTATTAGCATAGAATTTAGAGAGAGTGTATCCGAATTTATGCAGAGAAAGATTGAAGAAATATTCAGGAAAAAAATCTACTCAGTACACCCAAATGGGACTTGAATCCCGAACTCCAAGCAAGCTGAACTAAAAGTATCGCGTGATATTTAACATTCGTTATTGTAAATATATAAAATATGCGACATTTTTGAAGAGGAATTTTTTTTAGCCAAATTGAATTAATATTAGTAATTTGAACTTATGTTTTATTCGAAAATATTCAAGTTCCATGAGAGTACAAACTCGTTTTATCAGATAGGCCACATTTAAAATATAAATACTGAGTGAGGATTATTTAAAGGGATTTATTGTCATCATCTTTAAGTAAACAGAAAATTATTTAGAATCCCTATCATTTCATAAATTAGCTTGAGATTAAATAAAATTGCAAGACTTACTCTCAATTTTTTTCCCAAGAAATTTGAAAATTATTTTACAGCAATGTGTGGGTGTTTTATTTTAAATCCTTGGGGTTAAGTAAATTTAATAATTTATGACGAATGTGTGTCAATAAGCCGTGATCTCTCAGCTGTTTGTTCCCTTACACAAAAGAAAACAACTTTTCACACTCTGCATTACATTAACAAACATTTCACATATTTGGAGCAGACATTTAGCAATTTTATGGAATCGATCTGTGTTGAGTAAAGAGTAAAATTTTGATGCAAAAACTTAACTCGCTAGATTTTCCAAGTTAGAGAACATTTTTCAAATGTAATAATCCTAAACGGTGTATTATACATGTATAATAGGATGAATCGGGCCGTACTCGATGCTGGTTCATCGAAAGGTCCACGGGCTACACAAAATCATGGATCGGGCCACATGTGAGCCGCAAGCCGCAAGTTTAACATATCTAGTCTAACGCGTCACTCTCGAATTATATTTGATTACCTGTGACGTGAAGGTCGGGGTTTAAATCTTGGTCGTGTGTGCTAAACTGAATTAATTTCTCTATAGCCTTCAGAAATATAATTAATACTTATTATTATTTGTGTATTTTGAACACACATAGCTCCTAATTTGTTTATTAAGTTTTATTTTATGATTAGTTATTTTAATTTAAATAAAAATATTATATTTGAATAGCTTAATCATTTGGAGCGTGATATTGAAGATTTTTTAAACACGTATTACTACCCGTTAGGGTTATAAGCTTATGTACTAATTACTTTAATGATTTCAGAAATTAGGAAGGTTATATTTAGAGGGAATGTAGCCGCATTTGAATGAAAACCCATTTTGAGAAAACCACCCTTAGCACACTCGACCGAGATTCGAATCTTGATTTCCCCGTCATCAGCAGTCCAGTCTACTGCGAGAGAGACGCGTTAGAGCACGTGGCCACCGAAACGGGTTTGAAGATATTAAAGTGAAATTGATCTTCTTTAAATATACTTATAAAAACATTTTATTTCTTATAATGAAAATATAAAGTTTTATTTAAACAATATAATAAAGGAATTAATAGTATTAAACTACTAAAGGTTGTTTTCCCCTTCTATCTCTACACAAATACAAGTATATTTCTTCTAAATCTTATCGCTATAATTCCTATATCCCTTTAGTGTAAATATGCAGATAAGCTTGAATGGTAAGTAAAATAAATGGTATAACATAAGCGCACATACATTCTCATGTCATATATTAAAATTTGTTACTAAATATTAAAATATCACCTTTAAGTAAACTACAAGTTAATAATTTATCCTCATCAAAACAATTATTTTTGGTTAATCATATGAAACACTCTTCAGATACACATTTTTGAACAAAATTACTATAGCTCTTTCTAAAAATTAAAAATAAATGTTTATTAAAATTCCTTTAAAGGAATTTTTAAGTAAATGATCATACATTATTATGTATCATGTAAACTACTACCCAGGTAACCAATTGGACAAAAACAATAATGCAATTTTCGAAAAATTAAAAATAATAGTTATCAAATTAGTAAAAAATTAAGTACTATTATTTATCGTGTCTAAACACTCCCCAAATATACATTTTAAAATTTAAAATTTATCGAGATAAAAACTTTGTAAGCTACAATTAATTTGCGAACTAGAATAAAAATAAAAATAAAAATAACCTTTAGGTATGTTCATATAACATATACATCTCAATATCAAACCAAACCCACAAAAATGTTTCTGCTAGGGCCTCAGAAAGCCAGACAGAATCGTAAGACCCAACATTTTTTTCCAAGGTTCAGTGACAAATAAAAAGTCAAGATTCATCTTAGTCTCGAGGGTGAAATATCTCACAGCTACAATACTTTCTTAATATGATAAAATTACTCTCAAAGGGCCTATTTCCACGTGCGATTCTAGAAGTGTGACTGTTAGCAGCGCTGCTTGACGATACATTGTTCTGAATGATAGTGTCTGCACGAGCGTGCGTGATAAAATTAGCAACGTGGCAATCCCACACCGTCGCCCGTCCTTGAGTCTAACCGCGCGATTTTATCAGTGTGGTTAATGTACAATTCAGTTTTCATAGGATAGAGAATTTAAAAAAAAATCTATATTGATAACGTTTTACTATATTATTAGTGTTATTTTACAACTATTGAGATCTCCTTTGTGGTCCAGTGTTCAGAGTTCCTGGATGAAGATTCAAAGGTCCCAGTTTTGATCCCTGGTACTTACAGATTTTTCTGTAAATCAATGGGTCTGGAACGAGGTCAACTCAGCCTCGAAAGGACAAATGAGGAGCTACTTGTATGAAAAAATAGTGGCTCCGGTCTAGAAAACTGAGATTAATGGCTAGAGGGTTCGTTGTGATGACTTCATCATATCAGCAAAAGTTGGCACTATCATCGCCAGCAAATAGCGGCCACTCAGTCGGTATAGCTTGATTGTGGGCTGATGACATGGAGTATTTTTTTATAACTATTGGTAATAGCTTGTTATCCCTGGGATCTGGGGGCGAGGGGGGTAACTGAGTTGATTTATAGAAGAAGCCCAGTCTCCGGGTGACGTTGGTGGCCAGACACCAGTTTTACGGGTCTTATATGTGGGAGTAGGGAAGGGAGATGGGTTAGAAAACATAGGCTAACTGGGGGTGGCTATGGTGTGCAGATGGTTGCCTTAGGGGCTCAAGAGAGAAATATGGGTAGGTGGGGGTCGAGTGGTTGGTGAGGGGGAAGATGAGGAGAGGAAAGAGAGAACTTAGGAGTAAGGACTCTTATAACTGTTGAGGTGTAGTGGGGATGTTCAGGGGTCCTGGTGTTCATTTTCGGGTAGAGAGAACTTAGGAGTAAGGACTCTTATAACTGTTGAGGTGTAGTGGGGATATTCAGGGGTCCTGGTGTTCATTTTCGGGCAGTAGAAGGTGGGCGGGCCCTCGGGTGTAGTAATGCTTGGCCACTGACATCTTCTTCAAGGTATTCTCTCGGTTGGGCTTGCTGGAGTGGTGGGTGCAGCCCATCCCATGAGATCACCGGGAAAAGGACGGAGTCAAACGAAAAATATAAGTTGGTAAGAAGAGGAAGAAGTAGGCGGAAAAAGTCCCGACAAGATGTGTCGCGGTGGGACGGGAGGAAGTCCCAGCAGCGTTTGTCACGGCGGGACGGGAGGAAGCCACAGCAACATGTGTCGCGGTGGGATAGGAGAGAGTCCTGGCAACGTATGTCGTGGTGAGACAGGTGAAGATCCCAACAACAAATGTTGAGGTGGGACGGGAGGAAATACCAGCAATATTTGTCAAGTTGGGACGGGAGAAAGCTCCAGCAACATGTGTCGCGGTAGGATGGGCGGGAGTCCTGGCAACGTATGTCGCGGTGAGACAGATGAAGGTCCCGGCAACGTGTGTTGCGTTGTGACAGGAGGAAGTCAGAGCAACGTATGTTGCGGTGGGATGGGAGGAAGTCCCGGCAACGGGTGTCACGGTAGGACAGGTGAAGGTCCCGGCAATGCGTATCGTGGTGGGACAGGTGAGGGTCCCGGCAGCGTGCTTCGTGGTGGGAGGTAGGGAAAGATAGATTAAATGACACTCTTGCTCTTTCTGACTTTCAACCATTTATTCGCCCCTTAAGAGAATGCTCTTTGTAACATGTGGCTGACCAGGATTGGGTAGCCACTGAATTCTGCGTATGAAATCACCGTGTTTTATACCCTCCACTGCTGTCTGGCCTTGTCCAATGGGAGATAAGTTAAGCTCCCCACTGTCACGTGAGAACGGGAGGGACAGTGCCCACAAAGCGGGCTAATAGGATATAGAGAAGAGTTCTCATTGGCGTGGAGTGAATAGTGGAGTGGCTCAAGCAGTATAGATGGTGGTTGGTGCTGTCTGTGCAAGTGTAGAGAAAAGACGCAAGGGCCGAACAATGAGGCACAACAAGCTATCATTAAGGATATCTGCAGATCAAGTGACTTGACATATGAATAGGAATATGTAGATCTAGTAACTTTTATAGCTCTCTTCCTATGAAAATTGGACTGTAGATACATTGTTTTCAATTATTCTGTTTAGACGGGTGGCAGAAATACTCACGACTCTTTCGAAAGATAGACACGTGTTTTTTTTTTATACAGTAGCCATCGCATGATTATAATTATATTACTAGAAAATCTCATCTCATCAATTCTTTGAAAGTTTAGATGTAGATTTTTTTTGGGTGAAAAGTGTGTTGGGGATTCAAGATCATGACGTAATATTTCACCAAAGGATCCTACTGACATGCGAAAATACTTGAAAAAATGAGTTTTTGTCTTTCCTTATTTAGTTATATAATGTATATATGCCTAACTGTCCTGTCCCCAATCTTATTGAAAGTAGAGGTGGAAGCCGGTACCAATGACGTCATGTTTTAAGCAAACTACATTACGTAATACCCCCCAATATTGGCGTAAGTTGAAGAAACGTGGGTAATGAAGAATCGGGATTAAAGCAGAATGCAGGCGAGTGAAATAAGTTTTCTGAGAAGCAGGATCGTTATGACAAAATTTGACAGGATGAGAGATGATAGATTAAGAGGATTAGTAAAGGAAGAGCCAATCCAGGACGGGATAGAGAAGGCACGACTAAGGTGGCATGGCCATGTGAGAATAATGGAGAGGGAAAGGATGTTCAGGAGGATGATGGATATTGGGGTGGGGGAGTAGGAGGCCGAGAGGAAGACCAAGGGATATATGGCTGAAGGGAGTAAGGAGGAATATGGGGGAAAGAAGAGAGTACTGGGCCAAGGGGGAGGGAGAGAGGCGGTGGGTGGAAAGGAGGCGGTGGAGAGGCTTATTTTTTAAACCCAGCCATTGGCGGGAAGCTGGTAATGATGATGATGATGATTAAGAGAATAAGCGCTATTATTTCATCCTCCAAGTCCATTTTATTACTGAAATCTTAGAAGAAAACATGTGGGAATATTGACAGCATGACATTCGCTTTGCTATAGGCGTTTGCAGCACTGTTGTCACACCGCTAAAATCACTCGTGTAAATAGGCCCTAGCGTTATATGGTATATATTGCATTAATTATTAATTAATACTGTGGTACCCACTTCAGTGACCGAAAAGTCAAAGACATCACTCTCGTGTTGGACTGTTCTGCTGATCACGGGGAGATCGGGGATCGAGTCCTGGTTGAGTCTATTGAGAGTAGTTTTCCTAGATTGGTTTCACACTCTCCTTCCACGCAATCTGGTGTATTTCATCTCCATCCCATTAGAGTAATTATCATATATGCGTATAACCCGAACAAGTAAAAACACGTGGTGGTAAAAAAATTTAAAAAATAAACTGTGTTGTAGATTATATCATTTTCTAAGTCGTGCATTTAAAGGTCATTGTGGTCAGAACTTGTCAAGTTGTTTGAAAAATATTTGTATTCTGTGTTATTTTAAGAGGGGTCATCCCTGGACTTCTATATTGGTTGCTCAGTCTGTTTTTAAATTTAAGGATCTTGTTTTACCCAAAATATAAAAAATATATTTTATTTTACTTTCTTTCGACCCCTTTGAGAAAGACGTATTGTGATAGTCAAAAACCCTTGAACTCGAGATTTTGATAAATGTCGACATTTCAAGACCCCATGAGACTAAAATAGTGGTTCTCACGATTCTATCTATCTGTCCGTCTGTCCTTATCTCGGCCTAGAGACGAAACCATTTTAACGACCAGACTGAAACCTGATATCTAGGGTCTTCATAGAGTTCTACCGAGGAATTCTAGGAATTAGATATTTGACACTAAAATTTAGGATAATTTACTGAAGGAATAAAAGAGAGATAATCAATGTTCTCAAACTCCGCTCTAACGATTTTGATTAGATTTTATATCTAGTCACTGTTTAGCAATACAAACAAAATGGTGACTATAATTTTTCCAGGAAATTACTTTGAAGGTATACGTTACATAATCAGAAATTTCAAATTTTGATAATATATTTGAAATTATTTGATATACGAAAGAGCTTTATAATTGTAGAAAGTAGTCTATTATTGAAAATAAAATTATTTTACCTGAAGTGTATTTTTGAAAAACGAATAGTTTCTGAGATACAAGCAAATACACACACACACACACATATATATATATATATATTGGTGGAGGTATTTGATTTGTAAAATTGATTGGTGGACAGAGATGTGGATGCTACATTTGTAGCCGGACCTCCGATTGAAAGTTTCAACGAGACAACCAAACATCAAAATTTATTTCAAGTCATGCAATCTCACTGAAAACCTTTGAGAATTCACAATCTATCAAATCCAGAATTAGGATTACAAATTTTGATCTAGAAAATTTGTGTTTGTGTTTATTTTTGTTCTATATTTTGGAAGGAATCGTTGAAGAAAATGTATACAACGTTTCTACAGACATTTTACAACTTTTTTTTTAATGGTCATAACTATTCTCAATGAGAGATTATGTTAAGGCTATTAAATTGGGATACTTTAAATAGCTTTGTCATATTTGAAATATCTTATTACAGGTCTTTTCAATATATTAAAAACTGCTCCAATAATTTCCCAGATCATAAACTCTTTTAAGACCTGTCATTTGGGTAAATTTTATCGTGGTACCCTAAACTTTTATTTATGACCAAGAGATCCTATAAAAAATGTTTTGGAACCACTGCTCTATGGTTCTCTCTTAGCTCGGAGTCCTTTCAGCCTTCGGAATTAGGTGGTTCATTCTGAACCTGACCACGTGCAGCGATGTTTATATTCGGTAAACCGGTTTATAGCGTGTAGCAAAGTTGTCCTTTTATAATATAGCCTCTGGCAAAACTAAAACATCACAAACCAATTATTTCCATTTTTTGGTATATAAAAAATGAGGAAAAATAAGAATAATTTTTGTCAACACATTCTTGAGAGTAAGGCGATCCTTTAACAACTTTATTGTGACATGTTTAATTTCCCAATATTCACATTTTTCCAACCATTCTTTTATAGTTTTAAGATAGGTTCATCGGCTTTGAAGCTTAATAGTTAGTGGTTTGAATTATAATCTGAGTAGGAATAAAATCCTCAACCCCAGGGCCAGATTAAGGGGAGAGGATTACGGGGTCTAAGACCTCGGGCCCCGCACTTTAAGGGGCCCCTAGAAAGATACGCATATTTTCTACTACAATATTTTTTTTATTTAAAATGTTAGAAATCATAGATTTTATAAAATAGTTCATCGAAAATGCAACAAAGAGAACCGTATACATTCCAACAAGCTTAAAATAACGCTGCCTCACGCTCAGGGAGTCGAACCGAAACCAGGATATATTTATTTTCTAATATGGGTTGGAAAAGTGTCAAATGGGCACTAAATGGCAATGATAACATAATTAAGATTCTTGAGGACTGATTAGTGTCACATTGTGTAGTGTTTTCTAATGTAATTATTTAGGCTAAAACCCTAAGAAGTTGTATTTTTAGACTTGAGTGACAAAAAACACGTCCAAGAATAGTATAAATACCAAGAAATTAATTTAAAGGTTTTGTTCCTTAAAGTTAAAACTGTTAATGTGGGTATTGACCAATCAGTTTACACAGTAAGGAATAGTAGGGGATAAGGATAACATATTGTAGATCCTAATTAGAAATTTTAAAAAAAGGTCATGGGGCCCCACATTTCGCAAGTGTCCCTCAAATTCCCTGATCTGGCCCTGTCCTCCGGTCCCTTGTATCAGTAGGGAGTTGAACTAACTACTAAGCTCAGGTGCCGGAATCACCTAAAGTAGGTATTTATCCAACCGGGACACAACCTTTACCTTTGAGAATGCGGACAAAGACGTCAGTCTCGTTTTATCTGGTCTGCTGGTGATGGCGGAGAGGTCACGCTTCAAATAGCAGCCAGGTACAATGGGGTGTATTTTTTCATAAACTCTTACCCTGAGCAAATTCGGGTACACTACCTTTACTAGTCGTCCATATCCCATTAGTGTGAATATGTGATCAGTACGGATGTGTAGTAAGACGTGGAGAGTGAGAAAACAGTAAAAACTGAGACTCGCAGAGGACGGCTAAGTTAAACATGTTAGATGAGTTCTAGCGGCTGGATTAGTAACTATAAAAATATGTTTCAAATATAAGTTTTCTTAATAGTACAACTTTAAAGCTATTTCATAACTCAAATAGTCGTGGAGATTCAATAAAAATTGGACAAATCTGCTAATACTATTAAGTACTCTCAAAGAAAGCTAATTTTCAGGGGGAAATGAGAGTTTTCATTTTGTTTGTGATAGTAAACAATGACTAGATATGAGTTTTAATCAAAATCGTTAAAAATGGTTTTGTAAAAAAAAAATATACTTTTTTTCGTTTAGCCCTTAACTAAACCATCCTTATTTTTAGGTTTGATATCCAATTACAAAAATGTATTCATGGGGACCTTATGAAAACGCTAGATGCCCCAAGTTTTAGCCCGATTGGTAAAATGCTTTCGGTTATAGGCCGAGAAACAGATGGCATCGTAAAAAACACTTTTTGAGGTTCAGTGCGTCATGAAACATCATCCATGAAAATCTCGAATCCAATTTTTTTTAACGATACCAGTACTTGCTCTACCCGAGTGGTTTGCAAGAAGGTAAAAACATATTAAAAATTAATTATAAACGCGTTGGGACACGACCCTACGGATCCAGTTTAGCAGATTAGAATAATTTTCACTTTTAGGTTTACTAAAGATTTGACGTATGACTGATTATAAAAGATGGTCGACCTCGGTGATCTTGGGGAGTAAAGTACTTGCCTCAGGACCCGATATTTTCGAAGGTTCAAACCCAGCTGAGGTCCACACATTTTTTATTGAGCAATAAAAATTCTTAGCACAACTTCCTTCTGAGGGGAAGTAAAGCCATCGGTCCCATGTCTAATGTGCTGGCATTTAAAAGAACCCTGGAAGGTTTATGAAAATACCTATCCTGGCAAAATTTTGTAGGCTCTTTCACTCTCGTTCAGAGAAATTATAGTATGCTTTTGTAATCAGTCAGTTCAGTAAAATCCACGTTAAATACCCCAAATAAAAAAATATATATATTTCATATTAGATCATGCCATTCTTTAAAAAAGCAAGATATTTCCGAGTCCAAATATGTTTTTTAAAAAAACTCATACCTCGGCATTTCCACTATGTATGACGGTACATTTGAAATACAGTTTTAAGCTTCATTATTTACTGAAATATTTGTTTATTTTAAATTAAATACTAACGAAAATGTAAGAGTATTACTATTTAGGGAAGCGTCACCTATAGGAAAAATCCTATTAAATGCAAATATAACGGTTAAATATTTTTATATCAAATAGCGAGAGGATATATTTAAGTGCTCTAGTGTTAACAGTATAGTTCTAAAATGATGTTCTTGACAGTTTTTACAATATATTTCCTATTAATTTTTAACATATTACTAAATTAGCGGTTTAATGTGTAAGGTGTACCCACTTCGGTTTCAGCATGGTCTTAGACATCATTCTCTCAATATACTCATTTTCCGATAACGGGGAGATCAAGGTTCAAATCCTGGTCAGGAGTACTGAGGGTGTTTTTTATTAATTGGCTTTACACTCTTCTTCAACAAAAATGTGGATACACTTCCTCCAAATTCAACCCTTCTCATCCCCATTGCCGTAAATAGTAGGACTTTATATGAATAATTGAGTATAGCCCAAACGGGTAGTAAGACGTAGTAATGCATATATAAAAAAGTAGACATAATGGAGGTAATTGTAGAGGAATCGTACTCACATTTGCGTGGAGATGGGATGGGGAAACCACAGTGAAAGGTCATACTTAAATTCCCACAACGTATTGCACCCGCCCCAAGTTTCGAACCTCACTCACCCCGTCACAAGGAATTAATTTTATAGTGAGCCTGACGCCTGACACCACGTGACCAACCATCCGTATACTTGCATTAAATTTTCATTGAGATCGGTCGAGAGAAGTTAGCTTGTCTGATTTTAAATTGAGAGCATGGGGTTTGATCCCAACCGATTCGTGTCCTTCGACTACATGTCAGTTTTATAACTAGAGCGAATTTACTATTATTTAAAAAACTGCTGGGATTATAACTGAACAAGCTATAAATAAGTTATTAAAATAGTATTAGGCTACGACCATACAAGAGCTAAATGTTTTTGCTTGAACGACAAGTGTGGATTGTGGGACGACAAATAACGCTCGTTCTTAAAATCGGATCACATAACGTACCATGATAGAGCAGTGTTTGTAGGTCCTCAAATTGATCCAAGTCATGAACAAATAATATACTCAGACACTCAACCTCCAGTTAAAATGGTTGCGCTCCTTTTGGCAGCTTGAGTCCTTCAACACTAGGGTCGCTGCGGTTAGTCCTATCATTACCCAGCAGTGACACTAGCGAAGCCCAGTGCTGAAGGACTCAAGCTGGCAAAAGGAGCGCAGCGAAACCCCCTTAAGGATGAGAGTCTGTTTTTTACTTGTCTGTGGCCTCGGGGTATTCGAGCAGGTACATTTTCTTGAAGAAACTCCCTTCCCCTCACCACTTAATGAGTGGTATTTTACTGCCCTGTCTAAACCGTTACTATTTAATTCACTAGCTACATTATTGCAGACTCATTAATTGCCGCTTGCTTCAAGATATCTTTACTGTCTTGTTCGGCCGTATCCGTAGGATAGCGTAAAACCCTTAATTCACTGACGTCATTCATGGATGCAGAAGGTTTCGAAAGGCTTTTAAAATGTATGTAGTTTCTGACAAGAACTAGTATAGACGAGGTTTTTGCTTCGAGTGAATAAAGCCGGATTTTCCGAGCACAATAAAACAAAATTTGTTGTTCGTATTTAATACCCTCATGTCCTTTGATGTGGAAAAAGGTAGGACTTATTTATATAATAAACAAGGTTAAAAGAAACAAAGATAAAACATGCAATATTAACATAATACCAGGTGACATCTTTTTTAAAACAAATCATTAGGATGTCCCAGCGAGACTGGAATTATTTTTAAATTTTATTTTACTATTGGAAAACTATTTGATCTTAACAATTTTTTCGTTCTAAAATAAAAACTGTTTGTTATCTTTGATAATATTTTAACTACAGTTTGAAAACTATTACTCTTAGACAGGTGCTATTTCGGATTTATCGTTAGGTCTGTTTCATGTTGTTTTAATTTATTTTTAGCTTTTTCATAACAAGAGGTAGCGTGATTTGTGTCCATGGCTCTGCCATGTTATCGGTATGCGTTGTATCTACCATCTTTGATTTTTCAAGTCTCAGATTTTGCTCGTAAAGATAGCATGCCTCATGAATCAATTTGTACGTTGCACCCACCATCTTGGATTTTTCAAGTTTAGTTATTTGTGTTATTTTTTTCACATACGGCTCGCATGCCCTGGCGTTCAAACCAAATATCAACTCTCTAGGGCAAGGCTCGGCAACTAGTCGAACACAATTGACAGGTCAATCTCAAGGCAATTTTCAGTCAATCGCGTGAGAAAACTATATTATTCTTAAAAGTCAATGTCTGAGTCTTCTAAGATCACAAATATATAAAGTACATACTTTCAAATAATATTTTAGTGTGACCAAAATTACTCTGATCGGCTATAATCGGTAATATTATACGATATTTAAATAGTATAATATGTAAATGTACATTTTATTTATTCTATATTTTTTTCTATATACATATTTGAGAAAATATTTAATATAATAAACATAAGATATTTTTGGAAAATATTAAGCGAGAGTAGAGTGGAGAATTGGTTGGTGATCACAGGACCTTTGGTAAGTTTGTAAGTCGATCAAGGCATATCGAAGTATAGTGGGGAAACGGTGAGTCTTTGCGTGGCCTTTGATAAGTTTATAAGTCGATCAAGGCATACGAAGTATAGTCGGGAAACGGTGAGTCTTTGCGGGGCCTTTGGTAAATTTGTAAGTCGATCAAGGCCTACAAAGTAGAGTGAGGAAATTATAAGTGATCGCGAGACCTGTGATAAGTTTTTAAGCCAATCAAGGCCTACAAAGTTGAGTGGGGAAATTATAAGTGATCGCGGGACCTTTGATAAGTTTTTAAGTCAATCAAGGCCTACAAAGTAGAGTGGGGAAACGATGAGTTATCACGGGGCCTTTGGTAAGTTTATATGTCGATCAAGGCATACGAACTAGAGTGGGGAAACGATAGTAATCGCGGGGCCTTTGGTGAGTTTATAAGTCGATCAAGGGATACGAACTAGAGTGGGGAAACGATGAGTTATCACGGGTTCTTTGGTGAGTTTATAAGCCGATCAAGGCATACGAAGTAGAGTGGGGAAACGGTGAGTCTTTGCGGGGCCTTTGATAAGTTTATAAGTCGATCGAAGGCAAAAAGGTTTGATGACCTCTACTCGAGAAGTAGGAGAAAGAGCCCTTGAAGGACAAACAAACATCACATGTATTTTATCTAGTATTTAGAAGATTCTTTGAAGTTCTGATGATTTGTTGATAAGACATTAGTAAATACTTTAAAACCCTATTCAGCGACACAATGGTCTAAGGCGTCACACTCATGTTAGAACGGTCTGCTGATGATAAGGAAAGCAGGGTTCGAACACTGGTCCAGTCTAACTGAGGTTTTTTTAAGTAAATGGTTTCCCACTCTCCTTCTACCTAGATGCGGGTACACATAACCTAAATTAAACCTTCCCCATCACCACCGCATTAGTGTAACTAGTACATAAGCGTACAACCAGAATGGGTAGTAATACGCTAGACTAAAAAAAAATTCCTCCTATGTACTCGGCTGAAATTTGACCTTGTCACAGGAAGTCCAGGCTATGTGTCGATCATCTCCTCAGGCGAGTTCTGGTGCATTCTCTCAACAATCAATCTTCTCTTACTATACTGGCCTTGGTATTTTTACTAAAACAATTTTTTTCATAGTTTGAGGAGTTAAAAGAGAGGCATCAACATTTGTCTTGGGAAATTTGAGAGTAACTATGTTAGAAACATCAACAACAGCGCCTCCGGCTGTAAAGGAACCAAGGACTACTAAATTAGTCACGTTACCTATCCTAACAGTAATCCAAATATTTAATTTACGAACTTTCTTAAAGTAATTTTTATATCCAGTAACGTTCATGCTAGTACCGGTGGGCACGCGGACATTGGCGTCAGTCTTGTTTCTGTTCCGCCTGTGATGAGTAGATCAGGGCTCGAATCCCGGTCAGGTGTATTGAGGACAGTTTTTTTTAAATAACAATTTTAGTAATACTTGGAACAGGGAGGGCTGGGGGGGAGGATTAGCCTCCATACTAAGATAAAATTTATATTACTAGTAGATATATACAGTTCAATTTCTATGGGAAGAACCTTATCTTACCTCTAGATTAACTTTCACGTTTTCATACGTTAAGTTATTTTATTTGTAGTTGTCACTATATATTATATATAAATATTGTCGCTACCTATTGATTAACACTAATATTTCTCTTATCCATTCTGGCCATAAACAATTTATTTTAAGTTTCTTCCTGCCAAAACCCTATATTTTAGCCAATTTTCACAGGAAGTTTTTTTTTAGAAAATACAAACATCATTTTTGTCGCCAAAATTGGTAATGTTTTACTATATAATTAGTGTTATTTAATGAGTTTTGATACTGTATATAAAAAATCCGACACCTTAGCTCAATCGGTAGCATGTTTGTCTACTGAATTAAGGGTCCCGAGTTCGATTCCCGGTATGGCCGAAAAATTTAGCATTGATGAAATATGGGTTTACCGTTTCACAGTGATAAAATAATAGCCTGGGACTGGATATTGTGTCTGTCTTAAGAGAGATTATGAGGCATATGAAGCTACGACAGGCCTAGAAAGCCGGTACCGGAAAATATATATGGTTTGAATAAAAAACTGCCACTTGCTGAAAACACTAATGGATGTAAAAAAAACTATCTATCAGAAGTGACAGCTTCAGATCACATAACTTGACGTATGAATACGTGAAAGTAATCTATTGTAGCTTTTCTAGCTGTCTATTCATATTAAAATGTGTCTGTATTATTGCGTAGACAAGCTCTAGTTAGATTTTGAAAGATGGATGGAAACAAGACGGTTCTAGTGTCAGACTGTCAACTTGTCCTTTCATTACTAGCACGTCAAGTTAAAACTGTTTGCAAACATCTTTCGGGAATATAATACGGTCTCAGACTGCTTGGGACGAAAAAACTTAAATGGACTGCAAGACAATCTATCATTTTGATCTAAGTAAAAAAAAAACAAGTCTTCAAACTATATGATTTGTCTGCAATATGTTTTATGTTTTAATAAAAACAAATTTTTCTTCTTAGTATGACTTCTTTTTTTTAGCATCGTGTCTAACTACCTATTCAAGTTAAACGACTATATACTAATTACCTACATTGATGAATTAGGGATGAGGAAGGGTTAATTTAGAGGAAGTGCACCCAAATTTGCGTGGAGGGAGAGCAGAAAACAATTTATAAAAATTACCCTCAGTGCACTCGACCGGGATCGAACCCCTATTTCCCCGTCTTCAGCAGTCTAGTCCAACACGAGAGTGGCGCGTTAGACCACATGGCAAACGAAGCGGGCTATCGCGTCTTACTACCTGTTCAGGTTATAAGCATGTATACTAACTATGCTAATGAGTTAGGGCTGAGGAAGGTCGGATTTAGATCCAGTATACTAGCATCTACGCGGAGGGATAATATAAAAGTGACCCTCGGTACACCTGACCGGGATTTGAATCCCAATCTCCCGGTCATCAACAGTATAATCTATTGCATGACGCCTAAACCGTTCGGTCACCGAAACAAGCTATGTTTTAATTTTAAAGAAGTTTTTAAACGAATATTTTTATATAAAACATAATAATTATATAAGATATGCATCGCTGGTTGCATGGTTTAACGCAGGCTTGTACATCCTTTCCCCGACTGAGCGCCGCTTAAGTTCTTGGGGAATTGCCCGTGGGGTGTCATACATGAAATTCATAGGATCTAGCTAGTTCCCAAACATTATAAAAACAAAAGCTTGATTTGTTGTTTATTTCTGCAATTTGAAGTGTTTCGATTTGAGCTGTTGGGGTACACAGAACGAAATCAATGACCTTCGAGTTGCCTCTGGGTGGGACATACCTGCTCTAACGAGTCACCCACGTCTTGTATTGGATTTCCGGTGACGGGGATAAAGTGATTTTCACTCTCTCTCTCTCTCTCTCTCTCTCTCCACGCCAGTGCGATACATTTACTCTAAAATTCTATCTTCCTAGGTCATAATTCACTAGTGTAATTAATGTATGCTTATAACCCGAACAAGTAGTGAAATATGGTGGGAAAACATAATTATTTTAGGTTCATTCATATAGTTAAAGAAAATATCTAAATGAAATGGTAAACTAATATGATTAAAATTGAAGATATTAACGGTAAGAGTAGAAAATAATAACTAAGAACAGTTGAAGTAGTCTAAGGCGTAATACCCCCAATAGACTGAGCTGAAGGGGAAGAGGTATAGGTTCAAATCCAGACAAGATGTCCTGAGAATAATTTCATCAAATGTGATTTACTATCAATGTATAGTTAATAAACTTTGGTGGTAAAACTTAGTAATGTGAGCTATAAATTTTTTATTATATATATTTATATGTATATAATTTAAATATATATAAATTCCTGTGGCTAATTATTATTATTTGAATAGCAAATAAATATTAAAATTGTTCTTGTAAATTTATATATTTTTGATTCTTAATAGCAAAAGAGTTTACCATCCAAATTAAATAATTTAAAAGTACACCCTGTTCTCAAAATATTTAGTTCATTTTAAAATAGGAGTGCATGTCACTTAAAAAAAGAGGATGAAATTTTAAGTTCACAGGTGTTCCACATGTTTATTTAACGACTTATTCAAAGAGGTAGGGCTAAGGAGAGTAAGATTTAGAATAAGTGCATCAGCATTCACTGTCTAGGAAAATCGCCGTTATAAATCACATGTGGAGCACTATCCTCAATCAACGCAGTCGGGATTCGAACCTCGACCATTATAGTCATCTATCAATCCAATTGAATACTCTCCTGACACTTTAACCCAGTATGGGTAAAATTGTAACCACACTAGGGGTAAACGAAGCTGATAATGAGGCAGGTATAGTGAAGGTAGAGTTTATAGAAAGTGTATCCGCATTTGCGTGAACGGATGGAGGGAAACCATTCTGTAAAAAAAAGCACTTTGGGAAGATCCAGTTGGAATTTGAACCCAAACCTCTCCGTCACTTGCAAACCAAACTAGACAACGTTGACGCCTTAACCCACGTGCTCAACGATGCGGATAATTCAAAATAATTACAACGAACATGTCAACAACAAATAGCAGAATACGCAGCCTTTTTACCCAAGGAGTAAAGGATTTATGCTAAGAGGAATCATCATTTATTAAAATCAATCAAAAAATTCAAATTAGCTAGTAATAATAATTTCTCTCTTTCTATAAGGGGTTTTCCTAATTTTAACTTTTATTCCTTGTAACACTATATTTTTCTAATTATTTCTATCATTTAACTGGCTTCACTATTGCATATCAAAATACTTTAATTAATTCTCATCAAAATATAATATTATTATATAGTTTTTTTGAATTCTTAAAATTATCCTTTGCATGGGATAAATAATATTTAATTTAATAAGATTCTAATTATATATGTTTCAACATGTGCTAACATGTTTCAACATGTTTTTAACTTAACAAGGAGTCTTTAAACTATTTGCACATTTTATGGCTTTCATTTTTTTTGTGACTTTCAATTTCTAAATTATTATTTGCTCTTTATGTACATTTTGATTGCTTGTTAACTATTATATAAACATTATTAACAAGCTTTGTTTTAATTAATCTATTTTACTTTCATTTGATTGAGTTCTCAAGATATTATGATATAATGTTAATTATGACTGAAATAGGGTGTGGAGCTAGGTAAGCGTTTCTAACTATGTGAAACCTCGGTTCGATCCCTGTAGGGTACAAAATTAGGGTCAAATTTGCTTGAAAGTCACAAATTGATATAATAGGAGTGTTTATAAATTGTACTTTAAATACCCCAAATAAGGGAAAAAAAAAAGTATTATGTGCAGTTTTTGCACTGAGTGTTTAAAATAATCAAGCTAGCGCTTCAAGTGTGTGAAACAGGTTTTAACGAGAGATGTATTGACGTCCGTCAAAGTTAAATAAATTTAACGTATTTGGCACACTTATTCATAGCCTTGTTGACACATTGCGTTCGTCGCATTGTGTAACTGTTTTTAAATGATTTGTTGACTACCGCGATTTGAATATGTCACTATTCATTGGTTGACAATTGAAAAGTTAGCATTCATAATAAAAAACAAAAACAAAGAGGTGCAAGAAGGATATAAATCACTTGCACCCAATCAAGAGGAGTATCATATTTTTAGATTATCTTTTTAGTGCTTTTTTTTACCTCATTTTTGTTTTGCACAATATCCTACCACCCGTTCGGGTTATACGTTTATGTACTGATTACAAAAATGGTTTTAGGGGATAGGAAGGTTATATAAAAGGCAGTGTACTCACATTTGCGTGGGGGGAAAGTGGAAAACTATTTACGGAAAACCACCCTCAGCACACCTAAACGAGATTCGATCCTCGATCTCTCCACCTGTCCTCGGCAGTCTAGTCTACTGCAAGAGTAGCGCCTTAGCTTATGTGGCCACCGAAGAGTTCTTACTATTCCCATAAGGAATTTAAATAGGGATGTACGAAGGCCACATTTTCAATTCGAAGCGGACTCGAATCAAATACGTTAAATATTCCAGAATCCAAATTGAAGTTCAAATATTTTTTTGTTAGTGGTTTTATGCTTGCAAAATATTATATTATAGCTATATAGCTTTATGCACAAAAATTACTTTAAAAAATTTAATGGTCAATTGTTTGTAATGATTTCGTTATTAATGAACAATTTACTAGATCACAGTTTACAATTTAATTACTTCAATTTTTTTGCAAATTAATATTAATTTATTATGTAGGTTATAATTATAGCAGCTCAGAATGGCAATAAATGATTATAAATATATATATATACCATGTATTAATATGTATGTATATATGATGAATACATATTTCATTTGTAGAAATATCCTGTAAGCTCAAAATGGGAAGAAATAATAAGATGCTCGTAATTAGATAATATACCGAATTTAGTGAAAAGTCATTGTAATTTATTTTTTAACAAAAATTTCGCCTGACTTCTTCATATATTGAATTGTTTGAATTTCGAACTCAATCATTTATATTTAAATGTACATTTACAATTTAATATATCATGTAGGCCTTTGGGCATGTAACTGTTTAAAAGAGTTTCTAAATCACATATGTTTATTTTTAAAGTATTATGAGAACCTAGCTATAATTTGAAAATAAATGAGTTTTTAATAATAATTTCAATTTCAATTTCCTTTATTATAGTGCTGGCCAACAGTCGTAAGACCTATGACAGGCCAGCACTTAAAAGTACACAAGTACCTTACAAATACATTTATTTACACGAGAAAATATGATAAACAAAAATGGCTAAAAAATTGTATATGCTGATGAATAATTACGAAACAAGTAGTAATTAATAATGATAAGAATAAAAAATAGCATCAATAACAAATAGCTAAAGAGTGGTTAAAAGCAGTAACAATTTGCAAAAAATAGATCAGAGTATTGTAAATTTAAATATTATAAGCAGAATCTATACATGATAAATTATTGATATGGGATTTCCTTAAATAACTCTCTGAGTTTAGCTTTCTTTTATGATAGAAGTCGAATTCGACAAATCTAGAATTGGCGCTAAGGATACAACGACCTCTAGGGCTTACCTTATAAGAGCTATTGATAAAAAATAATTTTGGATTACGAGAAGCCCGAGAAGGGATATGAACGCCTACGTGATCAAGGGAAAATTTGCAAGAAATTTTGTTATTGAAAATATTAAAAACAAAAAGGGCATCACAATAAAGTCTACGCGAGAAGAGAGTTTGGAGCCCTAATAGGTTTCGAATTCTATCATAATCATAATAAATCCGGTTACTAAAGTATTTATCATAGCATGCAGCAACAAATTTTCTTTGAACGTTTTCTAACCTAAGAGAGTCAGTTAAGGTAATGGAATTCCAAGCAACAGTAGCATATTCTAACTTAGATCTAACCAGGGCATAATACAGACATAAAAAACAGTCAACTTTCTTAAATGATGAAGTAATAAATTTAATAAGTCCAAGTAATTTCAATGATTGGGAAATTACATGGTCGACATGATAGTGGAAATAGAGTTTGTTATCCAGAAGAACACCAAGATCATTAATATAATATTATAATATATAATTTATAATAATAATATATTAAAACACGGGTGACGATGGTGGGGGAACAGGGAGTAACATAACCCCTCCCAAAAAATGTATTTAACTAGAACACGCTTAGAGCCGATACATATAGAGTGAAGGGTTTTATTCAGATATTTTAAAATCCATGTTTGGATAAATGCATAAGTGATTGTGGTATATTATATATATGACTTATAGAATTATATACATTCATTATTCGTGTTACTAAGATGGCACAAAATGTTTTATTTTTATGTGTTCATTTAAAATGACGAAATAGATCAACAACATCAGAATTTTCTATTCGGCAAATAATAGGGGGGGAAAAAATTGGTAATGCAATATGACGGTTCATCATTTATACATAGATTTATGAATGCCTATTATTCAGTCAAAAAATATTATTTGAAATTTTAGTTAAATTTAGGATACCCAAAGACTCTGTCAAGCTATTAGAGGTATGTTTGACTGATTTGCGTGTCAGGGTACGAGTTGGATGTAACTTATAATGATGGATTGAAACAGAGATATTCACTTTCCGTATTACTTTTTAATCTAGCCTTAGAGTATTTTATTAGGATAATTCAAGAGAGTAGGGAAGGATTGATACTAGACGGTACAATACAGTTATTAGTACACGCAGATGATTTAACTTTGTTGGGAAATAGTATGGAAGCTGTTACAAGAAATGTAGAAATTTTTATTTGAGGCTTGTAAGGAAATAGTCTTTTCAGGGTTAACTTCTAAACCTAGGTATAACTAAGATCGGGATGATAATTTAGAGATTACTGCGAACAACATATAATTTAACAGGGTTAATGAGTTTAAATATTTAGGAACAATTTTTAACTAGCAATAGTGAAATTAGATTGAAAATTAGGTAAAGAATACATTCGGGAAATCCATGCCATTACTCAATCATTAGTTGGTGACATTTCACCTGATTTCAAAGAATGTAAAACTCAGAATATACAAAAGAATAATTTAGCCGGGTTTTCTCTATGGGTGTGAAATGTGATCTCCTATATTGCGCGACGAAAACAAATTTAGGGTCTTCGAAAACAAAGGGCTCATGAAGATATTGGGTCCAAAAAGGAATGAGGATACTGGTGAATGCAGGATGTTACATAACAATGAGTTACATACCTTGTACTCATCATAAGACATTGCTAGGATAATAACGTATCATATGTTACGGTAGGCAGGATATACAGCTTGGCTGGGAGATTCTAGAATCTAGAACCTTGTTCAGGGTATTGAATGGCAAACCAAATGGGAAATACCATTGGGGAGACCTAGAAGCAGATGTGAGGATAACATTAGAATTAACCTGAAAGAAATAGGGTGTAATGAGTTGGACTGGATATAACCAGCTTAAGATGGAGATAAGGTGTAATGAGGTGGATTGGATAGAACTAGCTCATAATAGGGATAGGGTGTAATGAGGTAGACTGGGTAGAACTATCTCAAGATCGGGATAGGCTGTAAAGAGGTGGACTGTATAGAACCAACTCAAGATAGGGATAGGGTGTAATGAGATGGACTGGATAGAACCAACTCAAGATAAAGATAGTGTATAATGAGGTGGATATGATAGGTATAGCTCAGAATAGGGATAGGTTGTAATGACGTGGGCTGGATAGAACTATCTCAAGATCGGGATAGGTTGTACTGAGGTAGATTGGATATAACCAGCTCAAGATAGGGATAGGGTGTAATGAGGTGGACTGGATATAACTAGCTCAAGATAGGGATAGTGTGTGATGAGGTGGACTGGATAGAACTGACTCAAGATAAAGATAGGTGGCTTACCTTAAGTGTGGCAATAAACATTAGATTTCAATTTTCATACTGTCGTAGAATAAGTAAGTATGGGTCTGTTCTGTCTCCACTAATAATTAAGAGCTAACGACGCCTGTGAGACCTAAAAAATAGAATTGTTTACCAAGTTTGATTGTATTCCTAATCAATTATCTATTTGTCAAAATGTTGGATTGCTTTGGAGCCACTTTTAAAAGGGTTTTCACATACATTTACTTTTTTCAAAAATTTGAAATTTATTGTAGTAGTAGTTCGATGCGTTTTGCTGAATTTGAACAACAAACATTGGTAGTAACGTTTTAAGTTCTTAAATCGTCAACTTTTGACATTTTTAAAAAAATATTTGAATTTCCAAAACATTATTAGAATGACAACTCTTAGTCGCATAGCGCAGAGTAAAGAGAAAATGTATGAGACCTTTTAAGAGTAGCCTAATATCGTATATCAATTTTAGTTGGCAAACATGGGTGAAACGGTCGTTTTATTTTCAAAATGTAAATAGTACAAAGGCTAAATAAATGAAAAAAGTCTGCGCCTCTTCCTTGTGCTCAAAAATAAAATACTGACAAAGTCAGGAGGGTGAGACAAAAGTGGGTGGGAATAGGAGAAAAGCGTCGAAAACGTTATAATACCTAAATAAAAAGAATTGATCCTTGATGATACAAGAGTTGCCACGATTAATTTAATTTTAAAAATGTCTGTGTTCTCCAGGTTTCTCAGAAGCTATTTTAATTTTCCCAGATAATTTAGAGAGTAGTAAGGATGAATGAAATATTATATTTGATCAAAAATGACTCGTTTGAGGTTTTGTCTTTAGTGTTTAGTACAGGATGATTTCATCTTTATAGAGAAATGAATGCCGTTGCTACGTTTAATGTTTCTGGTTAAAAACAAAGGGGACTGCAAGCTTATGGGGGGAGGTGGGGGTGAAGGGGGAAAGGGCGTGGGCCAAGTGTGTGGGGGTTGAGGGGAGCTTAGGCAAGTATTCGAATGTGTGTGCTTAATTAATATTTCAGTTTGCTTGTTCTTCCCTACAAAAGGAAGACTATTTAAATCTTACAGTTAAATGTCCCAATTCCAGGATTTTTTTAAATCGAACTCTGTGATTTCCCGGGGTTTTTTTTAAACATAATTAATCCTTTATTTTTCAGTCAGACGCCTGAGGTCATGTGACCCCAGTGCAGATTTGTTTGTATTTAAAATAAATCACCGATAAGTACTTGGCTGCTATGAACCATTTATAAAAATAATAATTTTTATTTGAATAATATTCTTACTTTTTATTAGGTTGTATAAGGCCACTAATAAAAACTGGAGACATTTGTTTATTTTATTTATTATATCTCTCTATATCGCATATTATTAACCAACTTATTATGTCAGCACATCGTGAATTACAAGCTTACTTAAATTTAAAACACACATAGTTCTTAGTCATCAATGTAAAATGTAAAATAATTTTATTGGCAATTTCGGGAATCGGAGCTTAGTTTTAATAAATATAGAATAATTCTTGTGTACCTAACAAAAGTATAAATATATATTTAAAAAAAGTACATTCCCTTGGATTAAACCAACTCCTCCCCGCTTGGCAAGCATCACCCCAAACACTCAACTAACCACTGTTGTTAGCCCAAATAATAGCTGTTGTGTTTGAATCTAAAAACTGTTGAGTTGAAACTAATACAGAAAAAAAAGCATAACATAATTTAATTAGTGAAAATTTAATAATTATAACAAACTTTAAATAAGACACATTTTGAAACTCCCTGTAATCCTAGTAATGTTTATCTCCTTGGTAGTGTCAATAATTAAAACAACCTCCAAAGAAGATACATTTTAAACCTCCCTGTAATCCTAGTATTAATCACATAGCTAGCGATAAATATAACGATTTTATTTGAAACTTTGTGCAACCCAATGCTTTAATGTGATAGACTTCTTTTGAAAAATCGAAACCATTTCTAATAAATTGGTCTAAAGCGTATATTACTAACAATTTAAAAAAAATTTGAAACCAAAATGAACGATTTAATTTTATTGAGAAAAAAGGTTGTATACGATCACAGATTTAATTATATTTGTTTATAATATTACTATTTATACTATTATTTATATAGTGCTCATTTTAAAAACATAGTCAATTAAATGTTTTTATATTTGTTTATATAGTAATTTGTGTTTATTGAGAGCTGAATAAAGATGTTAACTTTTTGAAGTAGATATTACCAACAATTTAAAATTGAAATATCTTTTCATTTTGAAGGAAACACTCAACTTTGTAATGTAATCTCTTTAAGAAGACGATTATATAAACTGACGAAGTAGAATAGGTGGACAGTACACTAACACATAAGCCTGAATCAAAGAATATTAAAAATTGGGTAAAAGAGATGACAGGGTTTGAAGTGAACTGATAATGTAATTAAGTAATGGCTTGTCTGGGTTACGTCAATATGTAGGTCAGTTGGTGGGAATATTAGCCAGTACCAATATACCGCTGTCCAGTGGACGCCCGAATGTGGGCCTACTTTTCAAACATCCTTTCCGTGGAGGTTCTTTCCATGCCCCGATAAAGTGATAGGATGGTGATAGTGAGTATGATGGTGGGAAACCAATGAAGATCTTAACCTTACTTAAGCCTAATTAACCAAAACCTGGTAACCATTGGAATTATTACTCTTTCAAGAAAAAACAACCCTCGGCACCAGCTGGGAATTGAACCCGGAACCTATAGAACAGCATCCAGGTTATCTGACCACTATACCACGAGGCCGGTTAACGGATAATGTAACGGACTCTGATACGGGAGGATGGAGTTCATTCCTCGACCGAAAACCGATTAGTAATTTGGTGAGGGTAGGTGCGATTTCCAATACTCTCTCTAAACCACCTGGAGACTATGTGAGACATAATGTTGAGAATTAACATCTTCCAGTAGGCCCTATACCATAGGAGTGATAGCATTTATTCCACTCATGATAATTACACATAAATGTATCATAAAAAATATCACTTCAGAACAAACCGGGTTTTAAACCATAGTTTTTGAACATTTTTTTTTGTATCCCACATCATACTAAACGTCCTGGTTATTCTGATATTCATACCAATGGCATAAGGATAGGAAGGTAGAATTTATAAGACGTGTAACCGCATTTCCATGGAGGTAGAGTGATAAACTAAGGCGAAAACATCTTGGTAAACCCAACCAGGATCAAAGCCCAGACCTTCCCATCAGTGGCAAATCAGACAGCACGGGAATGACGACTTTGTCCACTGAAGGGGGCCATTAATAAGTAAATATTATATATACATTTATTTACAAAACAATCTGAATTGCTATATTTAATAAAACTCAATAAGTCCTGAACCCCCTGAAAACCTTTGCATATCCCTGGGGGTACACGCACCACAGTTTAAGAAACACTTTAATAGAAAAAAAAATTGGCAAGTTGTTTAGGGAAAAAACTGGCTGCGTATCTCAAACATACCAGAAAATATATTAGATAAACCTTTGCCCGATTGTGTGTTTTGAAGCAAGAACCAGTTGTGTTTGTTAACATGACTTTTTTTTCCCCCTAAAAATGTAGAAAGTTAATTATCACTCTGGTTAAATAAAACAATGATTGATCTGGTGATGGCCGGACATGATACTTTTTAAATTGTGTGGCTAAACAGTCCTTTTTCACAATCTATTAATTTGCGTTTGATGTTTTGAACCTTTCCAATATCAGACTTTGTAAAACAAGCGTTTAAAAATATATTTTATACACAGTATTTAATATATCACCGTTCTAAATAACACGTTTAAAACATATTTATTTTGCTAAAATAACTACTCTTGTGTGCATTTTAAATTAATATTTGGATATTCGGACCAAAAGTAAATAATGAATACATCTAATATTTTCTAGAAATAGTCGAAACATATTTCATTACAAAGTGAGATTAATTAGGATATCTTACATATTAGGCCTATATAAGTTTCTGATTTTTCAACTGTTTTTTCCTCTCCTGAAAAATTTGATATAATTTATAGGCCTATAGGTGGTGTTTGCATCAAGCCCTTCAATTGTTTGAAACAAATCAACAACTGAGATGCCAGTGATGAATTTCAACGGGGCTATATTCTGATAATAGATGGAGCCAATACAAAAATATTGGGGTCAATTAGTTACCAATTTATCCCTGTAGAGTGTTTACGTGCATACATACGGACCAACCGACAACCGATCAGGGTAAACTTCTCGTAGATGTGGATCAACAGTATAAAACAAACTAGCAAACTCATGCGCAAATTAAGCAATACTTAAGATAAAAATAGAAAAAAAAAGTTAGCCAATAAATACTTAAGGGGGGAGAATTTTTTAGGATAAGGTCTCGAGGGGTACCTCCCACCCGAAGATGGTCCCTATAGCACCAGTGGTTCTAGTGATGCGTCTGGGAGGAGGAGGAGGGGAGGTGGAAGGGGTAACCTTTTTGACTTTCGGTAAAATTTGTCTTAACTTTAACAGCGGTTTCACATTTCCGAGCCAACATATTTCTATTAAAGTCATTTGTCAATTTTGACCCATAAAGAGGGTCGATATCTGACAAGAATATGAACTTTCGTAGATTATAGTCACGTAGACCTCACAGTCTGCTCTTCCAGAAAATGTAAATTTGTGTGTGGGTATTACAAGATCAATGTTAGCAGTTGAGATTCAAGGGTCCCCGCCTGTGGTGGGAGGGGAATTACCCCTCTTCCATAGCTGAACCCTTGAACTAATTTAATTTTAAAAGAATATCAAAATAACATTTTGTGAGTCACAATAAAATACTGCCTGAGATTCAGAAAATGATTCAACATCACGACTTGGACACCTCAGCTACAACCTTTGACTTGAAATAATGTTAAATTTTATTCAAAACATTTCTCAAATCCTCACGACTTTTCTTCTATGTTTGAACTTTGAAAATCTATGTGGCAAAATAAGATAACTGGCTTAGCAACTATCGATAAATTATCTTAGTGCAACATGTTCTCCCTACATTTATAAAATGCTACAATTATACGATAGGTATCGCCAATATCCTCTGCTACTCTTTTTACTTTCTTAAATCAAGAAAAAGTACTGTTATCGTGGAAAAAATCGATCTCAAGATTATGACACATTTTTACGTTTTATGTAAACAAGAACCCAAAAAAGTGGATATTACCATTCTGTCGGTCTCCATGTCTGTCTGTCAGTCTGTTCCTAGCCACGGTTCCAAAATGATTTGATAGATTTTCTTCACACCTAATATTTATATATTATAGGGCTATAACACTTTTTTTTTAGCCTTGCTCTTCAATTAAGGGAAGTTTACTGATGAGTAAATCTTTGAATTCCAAATTTTTCGGAAATGGATCTAAAGATCTTTTATTTAAAATGCATAGCTAGGATTTGTTTGATATGAGAAATAGCACTATATAATTGGCTATGGGCAAAAATTTGTTGAAGAATAGTTTACTGATGACTGATTTTTCAAAATCTTGAAACATTTTACGAATTAAATTTGTTTCCAAATATGAATCTTGGGATTATTTGAAATGACAATAACTAACACTGTATATTTATCCTTGGTCTGAAAACTAATTTATGGTTCGTTTACTGATGAGTGATTTATCTTGGGAGTGTTTGGCATGACAATTAGCCTAGTATACTTGGTTCATGGGTATTTGATATTCGAGGAATGATTTTTGAAAATTCGAATTATTTTGAAAAAAGGTTTTATATCTGGGGACTATTTGACATGAAAATGACAAATAAAACTGTACACTTGTTTTGGAATAGGAGGGTGGGCAGGATTTTTTTATGGGTAGTTTACTGATTTTTTAAAATTTGAATATTTAAAAAAAATGGATTTAGCAATTTGATTCAAAATTGGTATGGGTAAACTATTTTAAATATCAATAATAATATATTTATTTATATAAAATAAATTAATTTAAGGATAGTTTAGTTACAACAAATTATATAAAATTGGAATGTTTTAGAAATTGACCTTGAAGATTGAATTCAAAATAGAACTATATGATTTTTTTTCATGATAAATAAGAATACGTTTTTATTTTTACAAATAACAAATAATATTAGGGTACGGTAGTGTACAAATAATTTATTTTTGAAACCCTGAATTTTGTTAATTATGTTTAAAATTTATTCTTAAAGAGTGAGTATTGTGATTAACAAGACGATGCGTTTGTTTTGTGAGTAAAACATACTTAAGGCTAATTACTAAAAAAACTATTTTAAAATTTTTCTTCTTCATTGTGAGAAAGTTTGCGCGATTGTATCGAACCATTTATTTATTGATTATTTAGCACCGCGTCTTACTACCCGTTCGGGTTATACGCTTAAGTACTAATTACACTAGTGGTTTAGGAATTGGGCAGGTGGAATTTAGAGGAAGTGAACCCGCATTTGCGTGGAAGGAAAGTGGAAAACCATTTAGGAAAAACCACCCCCAGTTCACCCAACCGGGATTCGAACCTCGATCTTCCCGTCCTCGGCGGTTATTTATTGAAGTTTCTTAAAGCTATCTGAGAAACACTATAGTAAAAGTTTATCTGAGAAACACTTTGAGGAAATGTTATCTGAGAAACCTTGTGTGTAAAGTTATAAGAAAAGCACTGTCGGGAATAGTTATCTGAGATAAATTTTGAAGAAACTTTATCTTAGAAACACTATTAGGGGGGAAACCGACTGGACAGGCAATCAAGTGTTCAATTGGGACATTCTTGCTAAAGGTAAGAGTATTTCTCTTTGTAAGCTAATCATGTTAATCATAAGTATTGGTGGATCAAGAATGTAATTCGTGAGAGGTGGTTGGGGGGAGGCATGATAGGGATTTGAAAGGGAAGGGGGAGAGAGGCACATATTAATGAAAAAGTCTTATATAGCTAAGACTTCAAAACTAAACAAGCACATGCTAAATTAAGTTAAGACAAACATTAAGTGTATAACTTAAAAAAAAAATTAAATGAAATAAATTGCCCTTGATATTAAAGGAATAGCCTATGTTACCATTTTCGCACTCAAACGGGGAAGCCAACGCAACCTTCTCATGGATTAATTTGTATGAATGTTCTCTATTATTGTTAATGTGATATATGAACCAGAATTAAGTAGTAGTAACTTAGTGCAGTGGCGCAGCTATATTCTTATTTGAATCGGTAGTACGTTATGAAAGGTATTCCCCTTTCAGAATTATACAGTACAGTAGTATTTAGGTGGGAAAAAAAACCTTTCCAGAAAGGTCTTCCCACAAATATCAGTGTAAATAAAAACTTTATGTGACGGGAGGCAGTTTATATAGAAGCCTTTATATCCGAGCCCTAATGGTTTTTTAGTATAATATGAGTATCCGATGCCTTTTGTCAGTAAATGCAAATACAATAAAAAAAACAATTATTTTATGATTATGGCAAAGGGAATGAGGGTTGGGTAGGAAGGGGATTAGAGACCCTAGCCTCCCCCTCGTGGCTATTCAGCCGATGTAGTCTGATTAACAAAGGATTCATACTCCATAGTTTTTTGGTAGCGGCCCCTCTCCACCTCCCAACCCCC
>CABFWB010000390.1:222196-238219 GCA_902151455.1 Timema bartmani | reverse complement strand
CCCCCCCCCAAAAAAAAAGAGTTCACCAAACGCCCACAGGTTAAGCTCATCGACAACTGTCAACTGTCATCTAATTCATACAGATAAGAATGCCTTCAAAGAAAGAGTAAAGTTAATATAATAACACTATGTTTGCGCTATAGGAGGACAATCGCAGAGAGTTAATCCTCTAAGAATTGCCAGAACTAAATCACTAAATCTTACGAGAAATGTTTGAAGAAATTGATGAAGTTGAAGAAGTTGATGAGATAAAGGTGGGAGGATACTCTAAGAATCAAAATCCCGAAGAACTGTCAGAACGATATATTAGAACTAAAGCATGGGTCGGCAACCTTTTATTAGTGATTTGCTGAAGTAATATTGCAGTGTCGCTCAGCGTGCTAACCAACCTAAGCCCACACAAATCGTTTATAGTTTTATACTAGTTAACTATTATAACTATTAAAACAAATTTAAGTTGATATTGTAAAAGGTAAATGTAACAACATGTTTCTAAATAGAATACATTAAATAATTAATGTTTCTAGAATATTTAAGGTTTTAATATAAATCATATAAATCAAAATAAATACAAAAGTTATATGTATGTTTTAAAATATAAGTTCTTGAGACATAATTTTTAAATTTAGAAACAAAACAAATGAATCTTTGAAATATAAAACACATTATTATAATTATTACTTACATCAATGGTTTTAATTAAAAATATAGGTTTTATATTTTTTTATTCAAATCCCTCAGCGTGCCAGTCATGGCACGCGTGCCGTAGGTTGCCGACCCCTGTCCTAGAGTTGCTAACAGATTTCCTTCGAAGAAAGCAAAGTAGTAATTATACTGCTATAAAGCCAAGTGGCTAACTCACTCACTCACTGACATTAATGTTTACCCACTTCCAGATGAACTATAAATTTGAAATTTGGCAAACTTATAGCTTATAGCCTGTAACCTACGGGAAAATTCCAAAAAGTTAAAAATTTTAATTTTTAACCCCCGAAAAAAATTCAAAATGGCGAAAAGTCGGTGTGGACCTTTCTTTGGAGGTATCTTGTGGCTAAACGGTAAGACATATCAAAAAACGGATTGCACCAGCAGCTATGGATTTGGCAAGATCCACAAGTTTGGTCCTATTACTTTTTTTAGTATCTTCATCGGTTATACCTTAGATAAAGCTAGATTTTTTATTTTAGATAAATTTTGCACATTTTCCACACATTTTTAATTTTCTGGGACAGCTAGAATCATAAAATTTGGCAAGGATATTGGCACATCCAATTTTCATAAGCGTACCAAATTTTATGCTTTTAGCTGCCCTATAAGTATGGAGAAACTAAAATAATGTGTGAAAAATACAATACAATACCGGTAACTTTAAGTTGTTACGTTCAAAACAACGCTGGAATTACATTAGTTTACATCCACTTGCAAATAAAACTCACTGGGGGTTTGGGGGCGAAACCCCCAACGAGCAGAACGAGTAAAATACATACACTCGAATGTATCGAGTGAGAAAATAGCATCCCTACAGGAACCGCACTTAGGCGCATAGGAGTGCGCATTATCTTAATATCTTGGCAAATGCAGTCCTCGGGACTAAATTGTCGGAGAAAGACAGACAATAAGTCTAAAGATCCCAGCTGAAGCTAAACAGAACGTAGTTATTCATGAGAGATTTCAAGTGGCAGATCCTGGCTCTAAGAAACTAGAATAGTCGAGTAGAAATTAATAAACGTCAGAAACCAAGTGAGTTTAAAACGCTACTGGACGGAGAACAAACAGGGGAGTATGAAAAATACAAATTACAATATAATTTGTGTGTGACCCCCTATTAAATTACATCATTCGATTCACAAAGATACATTATACGCTCCAATAACAGTTATCTTTCGTTTCCCGGGAATTTAGCTTCTAATGATCAACCAAAATAAATTGATTACTGGACGTTTCAGAGTGGAAAATTTAAACTTTTAAACTACGTTGTCGTGATGCTTTCTCGCGAACCTCTTTTGTGATATTGTTAATTAAATAATGTACATATTAATACATATTTTACAAGTTTTATTTTCACATATTAAGATGCTACATTCAAGAAATTGCCACAATAACAGCCGCGTTTCTTCTTCGTGTGTTTCTCTTAGAACACCTCGTTAACAAGTGCAGCACATTATTCATACCCCTCACCAGTTTCATGGCTATAACATTAATTTTGATACCGAGAGCTGCTGAACTCTTGCGAGCACAAGCAAAACTACCTTTTAAAAAGAAATCAAAAGAAATACAGTTTGCAAATGAAATATGTTGCTCTCTTTCTCGCACTCACACTGCAAGGTTTTTTTCTTTAATAATTACTAGAGCTAGAAGCAAGCCAACTGAATGTTCCTAACCCGTAGTCTTTGCACGTGTACGGAAGTGTAACAACAACAGTACAGTGCGCCTAATAAATAAATTTGACACAAACGGAAATTAATTACACCAAAAAGCTATGCAACAAAGCAGGATCATTACAACGTTTATGAGTTTATATATTATGCATAGTGTCACAGAAAATAGTTTTGTTTCCTTTACAGAAAACATCTAACTTTTGTAATATTAAAGGCAGGGGTTCTGGAACTGGGGGAATCTGGAGTGCTCAAGCCCCCTTTCTATTTTGGGGGGCTGAGATTATCCTAGGCTCCCCAATATTTCGCACGTATATTCAAAACACATGAATAAAAACATTCCCGGATAGCTCAGTGATAAAAGTATTGGCATACAAATCCAAAGGTACCGGATTCGATTCCCATGTCCAGGTTTTATTTTTAAATTTAAATAATATGATATTTAGATGCAGTTATAATCGTATTTTAACAAATATAATAGCGTGGCTATATGATCCATTATTATTAGCCAAATAAGTTAAAAGAGTACTGATGATTTAAATATTTTCCCCCATGAATCACGTCTTAAAGCCCCCACCTTGTATTTCCGGGTATCTACAACAATGGGGTGAATATGAAGAAAGTAGAAATTCAGGTTGAGTGCACCCACATTTGTTTGGAAGGATAAGATAAAACCGTTTAGTGAAAGCACACGAGTTCACAAGGTCCAAGACCGAGCCACGACCTTCCTGTCACTGACAAACCAGACAAGATCAGACTAAAGCCTTGTCCGTATGGTCTCTGACGCGGATGACGACCAAGCGATATAAGTTGGAAGGGTAGCTTAGAGTAAATGCACCCGCATTAGCGTGGAGGGGAGATGGGGAATACAGATAGATGAATCGAAAGTGGAAAACTAATATCAATCCACCCGTCCGAGATTTGAACCTCGACCTTCTTGCTACCGGTAACTCAGTATATTTTGAGCCTAGACCCTTAGACTGCGTGACCACCACTTGTATGGGTCCCCTGATCTCATAGTCAATCGATCACAATAATATACTTTGTATTTAATAAAATAGTAATTTGTCATGCCTCAATTAGGAATTTTTTTTTTCTTGATTGTTAAATTCAGATAAACAGAAAAAAATTGAAGATATAAAAAATAATCACTATGGTAAAATGTTGCCTTGTTAGAGCCTTGAAAGTAAGTACCTAACTTACTGTGCTACAAAATTCGCTTGGTAAGGATTATACCATTAATTAAATTACTGTGTAACAATAGGAACATAAATTTACTTATTAATGAACGTAATTCTAAAAATTACATTGTAGGTAAGAAGTACTTGCGATGATCCTGTAAGATCCTGTGCGGTTATTCATAATACACTTTTATAAATTACGTAAACAAATTATTCTTTTCACTGCTTCTTACGTGATATCCGCAATTAATTACACTACCATGGAAAGGTATAAGAAGCTATAATTTTAAATTAAGTGTACCAGCATTTGCGTGGTAAAATATTCAGGATACACTCCCTTCAGCAAACTAGGCCGAAATTTGATCGCCGATCTTTCAGTCACCGGAAAACCAGATCAGACGAGGTAAACGCCTCAGCCCGTATGCCCACTCGATCATCATCACCATCATCATCATCATCATCAACAACAACTATTTACAACCTGTAGCCGGGTCCCTTTAGTAAAATTCCTTTATTTTCCTCTTTCCATCCACCACTCTTTCTCCTTTAATTTCTTCCATTCTTCTCCTCTCACTTGCACACTTGCTGTTACATTATTTTCCTCCCCTCTCTTTCTCGGACTCCCTAGTGCAGTTTTCTGTCAAAGCAAAACAGAGGAGGAAAGGGTGACTCTATCTCTCCCCCTTATCATCCACCGACCACTCATGGTAGCTTAGCCCTCTATGTGGTTTGGATTGAGAAAAAAATTGTAAATAATTAAAAATACTTATAAATAATATTTAATTTTTAGAGTGGTTCGAATACCGGTCGGGTCTACTAAAGGTGGTTTTTCCTAAATAGGTTCCCTCTCCCCTTCCATGCAAATGCGGATAGGTTACCTCTAAAATATTTTGCTCCTCATCATATGTGCGTATAACCTGAATAGGTATTAAGATGCGGTTATGATGAAAAACTCACATCGGAATGACCTGTTCGAGATTGTCTGCAACACGACAGCAAACGACAGCCGGACTCCAGTCCTATGAGTGTGAATCAGATTTTAAGGCGATTGGCCCTTTTCATTTGGCGTGGAAATGTAGAGCCATGTGAACAAACGGTTATCTTCAAGAATTGTTATTGTTTCGAAATTTTCTTTTCGGAAACGGTTTGTTCAAGAATAGAAGCATGTTGATTAAGTTATACTTTTTATATACACACCTCCTCTATAATTTTAACAGTGATCAGATATCCATAATTTTGACATTTTTCAACAGAAAAATGTCGACTGCATAACAAACAATAAAAAAATTTAGCACCTAATAAACAATGATACATTATCTTAGAAGGGATGTTGGAAATATTACTATAAAAATCTCACTCGTTCTCGAGAAAACTGATATTTTCAAACGTATGATTTTTCCGCAAGACCTGTTCCGGTAGCTAGCGCCATCTACGGTTTCCGTGATACATCTGTTCTTGTTGGCGCGGAAGGATACTTTGGTCGGTTGTGAAACCACGCCACGCCATTCACCCTCCCGCCCACCATCCCACAAAATAGGTTTTATACTTGCACTCGACAGGGCCAAGGGCTTTAAAGCGCTGTTATTAACTAACACACATAGTTTTAATTTTTTTTTCTATTCCTTCCTCAATGACTTGGTGGACTATGATAAATAATTGTGTTCGTGTTCTTGGGCAGTTATAATTTATCAAGAATGTCATGTAAGAACAAATTGAGACAATTAACTGTGAAGAAAGACAACGTTTTGTCATCATCACCATAGCCAACATATCAAAATAAGCTTCACCAGCAGATGTGTTCCCGAACCAACAGTTGAAGGAACAAGACGTTTGAATGGCATCTTGTTGTATTGGTAAAAAAAGAAAACTAATAATAATAATAATGATGATGATGATACTGATGATGATAGTAATGGGTTTTTTTAGCACCACGTCTTGCTACCCAATAAGGCTATAGGCTTATGTTCTAAGTACGCAAATAGTTTTAAGGACTATAAAGGCTATATTTATAGGAAGTGTACTCGCATTCGCGTCGAGAGAGAGTGGAAAACCATTTTGGAAAGCCCCCCCACCCCCCCATCAGCAAATCCGACCTAGATTTGTACCTTGATCTCCCCGTCATCGACAGTCTAGTTTATTGCGAGAGAAGCGCCTTAGACCACGCGGCCATCGAAGCGGTTAAGATTCATGATCTTTATGAATTTAGATATCAATTTATTTTATGATAGAGTGCAACCCGAACGAATAGCGAGATGCAGCGGAAAAAAAAATGTTTAAGGTGGCTGTCTACCGGTGCGATATGATTCGTTTCAGGCGTTTTCAAAGCCTGTATTATTTAAGTATTTTTTTAAAATCACCGCGTCTTATTATTTATTTAGGCTCCACGCATATATTATAATTACTCTAATGGGGTATGGATGAGTAAGGAAGCATTTTAGAGGTAGTGTACCCGCATTTGCGTGCAAGGAGAGAAGGAAACAATTTAAGGAAAACCACCCTCAGTAGACCTGACCGGGATTCAAACCCTGATCTCCCCGTCATCAGTAGACCAGTCTAACTCGAGAGTGAAGCCTTAGACCATTCGGCCACTAAAGCGGGTAGGCTTAAATGGTTTTTTAATTTAAAATATGGCCCACGCCAAAATGGAAGTAAAAGGTATCAACATATTCCTATGGAATTAAAATCCTTATATTTTAAGTTGCACAGTTAAAAGAAAACTATGAAAATGTTAGATTAGAAAAATTTCAACGACGTTTAACGTGAAACGCCGCACGTATAGGTTTAGGGTAAGTGGTTAGAAACATAGATCAAGCCTTCCTAAAACGAAGTCATTTTTAACAAGGTCAAAACAGTATTATTTTAAGATAATCGAAGAATGTTTTAGTGATTTTAATGTTTCAGAGCTGCCATTATGATAATAATTAATAAATATCGCAGTTTAAGAATATTTCCCTTCAAGGAAGTGACACCTTTAAGAGCCCATTTAATCCTACGGATAGCAACTATCTTAGTTTGATAATACCGCTTGATCTAAACATCTAAATTGGTGCGGTATTTGGTATTATATTACAAATTAAAAATAAAGTGTGATTACAACAGAAATTAAATCAAAATTCTAAAATAATAAAAAAATAATAAACTTATCTTAATTTCACTATCGTCAAGTAATGAATGCTGAAAACAGTGGGGTGATGTGCTATCTGGTTCAAGCGTAATCGTGTACCTAATATATCGGTTAATCAACCGGTCCCGGCACAGATTTATCTGATTTCCAAACCCTTCCTTTACCTCTGACAAGACGTGTATTAATCACAACTTGTGAATGTGTGGGATGCCAGGCCTCCACCGTAGTTCGGATCCCACGTTAAACTGTAGGTGCTCCATTTCATCTCACAATTACGCTACCATTACACATTAGCGTAAGTGCGTATAGCCCGAACGGGTAGTAAGACGTGGTGATAATAATAATAATAATAATAATAATAATAATAATAATAATAATAATAATAATAATAATAACAACTCAATACCTATTTTAAATTCTACAAAGCGTTATTTCAAAATATGGTTCACGCCAAAATAAAGTTTAAATGTTCTAAAAGAGCTCTTTATCCTTAACAACCCTATAGTTTTATTAATATAATGAGAATGTGTGAAAATGTAAATTAGCGTTGATGAAACGGGAGCTCTATATTTAGCCCTCCTTTAACAAACACAGGATTTCTTCTTTACCTCGAGATAATAAGTTTAGTAGTTTCCTTTACCCTCTTTCTTATCGACATGACAAAGGGAGGTTGTAGATGAAGAGCGAAAGAAAGTACGAGCGTAGATAAAATAAATAGGTAGTTCCAGAGAAATACACAGACCATTGTATTTTAAGCCGTGTACCCTATTTGTCCACTGACTATACAACCTTTATGAAAGAATGCAAACCGGCACTGGAAGAGGAATGAAAATTGGTGGGCTTACTTCGTTGTTGAAGATTTGTCATTTTTATCGGCCTGTCTTTACAAAAGCGCGCTGATGGGAAATCCCTCTTTCACTATTCTCTGATTTATGTTTCTGTTGCATTTGAAAATAAATCAAAACCCTTAAATTTGATTTAAAAAAAGTACACAATACTTTTTCAAATAATATAAAGCCTATTGTTATGGAAAACAAGGACACTTAAAATAATGAATGCAAGCTTTACCCAAAATAGTCTCCTGACAATACTCTCATTTTCTTTGGCTTTTTTTAAAACCTATTATTAAATCAATATTCAATCCTCATTTTTCACTGGACTTTAGTTCCCCCTCCATTTTTTTTAGGAAATATTTCAAATTATTGTTTTGAAGTTTTCTTTTGTACCTATTGTATTAAATAAATTAACATTTGTAGAATTTTTGAATCTAGCACCACGTTAAATGCAATAAGGGGTTTATATCATACAATCAATATACATTTTTAGGGGAGGCATGTATTTTAATTTCTTGTGAAAAAAAGAGGTATGTGAAACCTGAACAGTTCTCATTACTTAGACATTAGAGGTAGTGCACCCGCATTTGCGTGGTAGGAGAGAGGGAAACCATTTCTAACTATGTCTAAAACGCCAACAATCACTATCATGTCATTAACAACTTTAAATTTCTAAAAAAAAAACCTCACCATTACTTGTCGGGGGACTTCATCACGAGCCATCGAAAATAAAATCCCCCTTCCCTCTTCAGACGACCCTATAAAAAATAAAATATGTTTACTGTTCTGAAAGCAAGAATTATTATTATTAATTCTAGAAAGTAAAGTGAAATCAGTAAACTTTACTTTAAGTTTGTTTGTCGATTTATTTTTCCTGACATTTAATATAACATTTTTGTATAATTTGTACGGGCTTTATAAAATGAATAAATCTTTTATATATATTTACATATTTTATAAAGTGATAATTAGCGTCTAGACGTATTTTTAGTATCGAACTAATAAATTCATGTTTCATTTGGAACCTTTTCAAAAACTGTAGCGTTCACCTGCGTTTTAAATGAATAAATACTATACATTTGTAAATAAATAATTTATAAAAAGTGAATTAACGTTGAGATTAATTTTTAGCAGCAAACTAATTTATGTTTTATTTGAAACGTTTTCAAAACCATTAAGTGTATACATTATACAAGTGTATATATTAAAAATATATCAAATAAATGGTACGACACAATTCCACAACCTTTTTCATATTGTGTATTATAACGTCAAATATAATTTTCAAACATAATTTTTGAGTTAATTACCCCTAGTAATCTTTTCCTCATAAAGACAAACACATCAACTTGTTGATCACAATAAACTTTTTTATGTATAAATTCTAAACCCAATTGTTCAAATTTAAAAAAAAAATCAAATTTTCAAAAATAAATTATTTGTAATCCCTCCTAAAGTTATTTGTAATCTGTAAAAATAAAAACATATTCTTATTTATTATGAAGCATATAACCCGAACGGGTAGTAAGACGCGGTACTAAGTATTATTATTTATTATGAAAAACTATTCCCATATTCTCATTATGAATGCAATCTTCATGATTAATTAAAATTTTTTTATTTTTTTTTACAATTTATCCATCTATAATCTATCTTTAAAAACCAATTATAGAGCGTTATTTAGCATTTCAATACACTCACAAGTTCCCTATCTGCAACCAAATATAGAGCATGTAAATACACTCACAAGATCCCTATCTGTAATCAGTAGAGAGCGTTATTTAGCATGTCAAACACTCCCAAGATACCAAGTAGGAACCAAATTGTTAAAGCTATTTGTAAAATATTTCATCATTAAACTAACCATAAATGAGTTTTCACCTAAAAAAACAAGTATATTATGATGTAATTTGTCATACCACACAAACACCAGATATACATTTTTTTTTAAATTGTCAGAGAAATTTTCGAAATTTTTTACTTTTCAAAAATTTCCCATGATCAAACTACCTTCAAACGAATTTTTGTTTCCCAAAAAATAATGATACAGTGCCATTGGTCACCTCAAACCAATCTTGAATATATATTTAAATCAATATTATTATAGCCATATTCGAAAAATTTGTTTAACTAAAAAAAATCACTCATCAGTAAACTACCCTTAATTTTATGGATAGGGTCGAAATAGATTTTTTTTAAAAGTCTTGAGGTATATTTCTATAAAATCTAAATGTCAAGTTTAAACCAAATCTATCTAATAGTTTCGGATCCGTGGTTAGGGACAAACATACATGGGGGCAGACAGAATTGTAAAATCCATTTTTTTGGGGTTCGTGTTCTCATAAAACGTAAAGATTCGTCATAATCTAGAGAGAGATTTTTTTACACGATCACAATATTTTCTCTTGATATGATAAAGTGAAAAAGTAGTCTAATAGGCTAGCAAATCATTAAATATCCATGATCAAAAATGAAAATAAATATAAGTACATACACAAACATTTTGTTTAAGAACACAAACAATCCGATTTTCATTGAAAGGTCCTTTTATCTGACAGCTAGAAAAGTTATTAGATATATTTTCATGAAATCATACGCCTATCTAGTCATGTTATCTACAACTGTCACTTTTGATGGATTTTATAAATACCTATAAAATAACAATAATAGGCTAGAGTAAATGTTTATCATTGTTGGCAGCACATTTTTTTAAAGGCCTTTCCTATGAAAATTGGACAATAGATTATCAAGTATTTACCTATATCTAGGATCTAGTGTTTCCCAGAAATAACTTAAAGTTGACCTCGTGGTGTTTTTCTTCACGCAATTTTATATTGTTGCTGATCCAACAATAAAGCAAACACTTCAACCACACGATAGTTTATTTTGGCGCTCATTTGTTTAACAGAGTTGCCAAAATCACAAGATATATTTTAACTTATTTTATAAGATATTTAATCTAATTCTATGACAATAATTCAAGAAAATGTCTTACTAGGAAATTAAATATTTATAATTATTATTATTTCTAAGGGGAATACAATTAATTTTCGGTATAGAACATGTTTCGTAGCTTTTAATTAATTTCATATAACTGTGTTTGTATACATTTTTCTTTCACTTCACTTTGTTTAAGTACAATTTTTGATTACATGAATCTAACACGCTTGTTGATTGATGCCGTGAGACGCGAGCGCTACGAGTGAGCAGAGAAGGAGTGACCAAGCGAGCACGCTGCCGCTTAGGTCACCGGTTGGAAGCAGACTGAATGGAGTGAGCGAAGTTCTGCCCGTTTACCGCCGAGAGCTTTGAGTGCGCTGAATCCTAAACCTGTGTGTCCCGCCCGGCGACATTGTACTGTAGCTCCTTTCAACCTTCCAAGATGATATATATTAACCAGGGCCCGGACCAATCCTACGCACAACTCGATCTTCCTCTCGTCTCAACGAAGCTGTACCAGCCCCCAATCTTTTTCAAACACTTCTCTACCACATACAAACGCAACAGCAACATTTAAACAAGAAAAAAAAAAAACACTTGTTTTTTTAATTGCACAACGTTTTTATTCCCTCTTCCGAGCTATCCGTATTTAGCCTCGCTAATGAAGTAGGGATGAGGAATGAGCATTTTGCGTGGGAAATTATTTAGAAAAAAAAAACACACCTTTAATACATACATCCGGGATTCAAATCCTGACATAACCTATACTACCGGAAATTCAAACTAGATTAGTTTTAAGTATAGTCAGAGTGCGTTGATGCGGTTAAAATTAATAATAATTTAAAAAAACTATGCAGGTGCAATAGACCTACTAATAACAGTGGCGCCTGCCTCGGCCGCCGCATGGTCTGAGGCGTCACTCTCACAATAGACTAGACTACCAATGACAAGGAGTTCCGGGCTCAAATCCCGTTTGGATGTACTGAAGGGGGTTTTCCCTGAAATGGTTTTCCACTCTCCCTCCACGCAAATGTGGATACACGTCCTCTAAGCTCAACCTTAAATCATTAGTATAATTAGTGCATACGTGTATAACCTGAACAGGTAGTAAGACTCAGTGCTTGAAGAAATAGTGGCTGAGCTGTTTAAATCATTTTAGGTTTTGGGTCCCAACCGGATGTACTGGGAAGGGGATGTTTCCACGTGTGCGTTGCACTATTATTTTTTTATCCATATTTACACACATGCGGATGCATTTCTACTAAGCTACTATGCTCTTACCTAACTCTGAATTAAGCCATTGGTAATACTGGTCTTCTGTCGATGACAAGGTGATTGGAGCTCAAATCCCAGTCGGATGTACTGAATATTTTTTTCTTGAATGGTTTTTCACGTTCCTCCACGCAAATGTGGGTACGCTTCCTCTAAAACTCTACCTTTCCCATCCCTAACTCCTTAGCGTGATTAATACATATGCGTCTGACCTGAACAAGAAGTATGAAGCGGTGCTAAAAAAGAAGTTATTAAATTTAGTCTCATAATTAAAAGTAATTAAATAATCGTTTATTTATTGCATCATGTCCTAATATCGATCTGAAATATCCATATTTTCTTTCACTAACGAGAAAGATAGAATATAGAGGTAAAATACTCTCATTTGCGTGGAGCAAGAGTGGGAAACCATTTAATAAAATATCATTAACCTTGCAGTCACCAGTGACGTATCTATCCGCATGGTCACCAGTGCAGATAATCTTGTAATAAGGAACAATCCTCATATAACGATGATAAAATGATTGTCCGCTTCGCTCCGGTTAAAAAAAAAAGAAAGAAAGAAAAAGAAACCCAAGACGAGAAAAGTTGTAATTTGGTAAATCAGTTTAAATGTTCACATATCGGAAAGAAAAGGCTACCATTTATAGCCTATGCCATTTATCAAGATACGTGAAAATTAGTAACTGTTAAAACGAATACCAAACAAATTGAAACCATAAATTAGCCTATAATGTATATTATTGATAGTCAAAAGGTTATGAACTCTATTCTAGTGTAGAACCAAAAATCACCTAGAAGAATTTAATTTGTTCCCATGACTTATTGTTAAATATTAAAATAATATAAGTTCTGAGATAATATTTTGTGTCTGTTCTATAATAATTTACTGTAATCAGATCAGAAACAAACAAAACTTTTAAATGGGAGCGGACTATTTTTTAATAATTCATTGAAATAATTTGCTAATTTGACGAACATCTAGTCAGTGAAAAAATAAATTTCCTTCTAATTTCACCGTTTGAAGCTCAAACATGTATATTCATTTATTTTTTATTCTTTATTAGATTACAAGAGTTTTTTAATTTAAATTCTGATGATGCCAAGCCTTTCAGCATAATGTTACCTTCAATTTGACATAATAAATATTTTATCATTCATGATAGTAAAGATAAAAGCTTCGTGAGATTAACATTTAATTAAACGTTGCCCCGTCTATAGTCAAAGCGACTTCTTAAATTACGCATCCGATTTCCTAGCTCACTCAGTTGGTGGTGTGTCTTCCTTCTGTACCTAAGAGTCTCTGGTTCGATTTCCTGCGTGACTAAAAAATTGATCGATGATAAAGTTGTAGCTATTTTCTTTTCCAGTGGTGAATTATCCGTCGGGAAACTAGCTGTTGTGATTATTCACAACTAGTCGTGTGTTGATTATATTATCAGCTGGATCAAAAAATTAACGTTAGAAACCACAAATACATTTTTAATTTTAATTTTAAAATAATTTAGCACCGCGTCTTACTACCCGTTAGGTTTATACGCTGAAGTGCTAATTACGCTAATGGGTTAGGAATTGGGAAGATATAATTTATAGGAAGTGAACCCGCATTTGTGTGGAAGGAGAGTGGAAAACCATTTTAGGAATAACCACCCCAGTTACTCCGAGCGAGATTTGAACCTCGATCTCCCCGTCCTCAGCAGTCTAGCTCAACACGACTAGCGCGTTAGCTAACTACGCCACCGAGGCGGGTTCACAAATAAATAAAATCAGGAAAGTTATTCTCTAATGGAAAATGTTTGGGATACTTTTTCATACACAGATTTTTTTGTGTGTACATTACAGACATACATAAATGCTGTTCCTGATCTCCTTATTGTGGAATAAGTTTTTTACTTTATCACGACCCCTCGGGCAGAGAAAGTATTGTGTTAATCAAAAAAAAATATATTCGAGATTTTGCTTTATATCAACGTTTCTTGACCCACTGAACCAGATGCCATCTGTCTGTCTTTCTGTCTGTCTGTGTGTCCAACTCGGCCTATATCCGAAACAATTTTACCGGTTGGTACAGTGGAACCTGACTAATTCGAACTTCCGTAGCTTGAAATCGTCTTTAGTTCGAATTTTTCACATGGTCCCGCGAATTTTGTATTAAAACAATCTTAAAAGATCGTGGATAAATAGAATTTTATTTTGGTTAGTTCGAACTTTTCGCGAGCTGTAACGTATTGTGCAGTATTGTTATACTACGTATAGTTGCGGCGCCGTGTTGTTCTATTTTTGTAAACAGGGGAGGCGACGTTGGAATGCGGCCAGTACCCTTCTTCACGCCCTTCCCCTCCCACCCATACTTATTTGTTTATCAGTTCTGTACTCCGTTAGTCAAGGTCGAACCTCTCGAGCGGTTACGTGCGCTGTTCTTAGTGATTCGGTCGTAGCGATANTGTGGACAACTGTGTACTGAAATGGTTCAAACAAGCGTGAGACAAGAAAGTCCCAGTGAGCGGCCCTCTTCTTAGAGCGAACCTGAACATTTTGCATTTGAATTAGAAAAAACAGTCTTCAAAGCGAGTGCAGGGTAGCTAGATGGATTCAAACAACGAAATTGAATTTCCTTCAAAGCTGTATGTGGTGGAAGTGGTGCTGTTGATGTGCGTTCAGCCGATAGTTGGAAGGAAGACTTGAAAGAAATGATCCAGGACATAGAACTGAAAAAACTTTTTAACGTTGAGGAGACAGGACTTTTTTACAAGTGTACTCCTGACAAAACTCTTGCATTTAAAGGTGCAGTGGGGTAAAGCTTAGTAAAGATCGAACAACACTGTTAGTTGGAGCAAATATGGATGGTTCTGAAAAGCTGCCGTTGTTAATGATTGGAAAATCGGCTAACCCACGTTGCTTGAAAAATGTAAAATCGAAGCCAGCGGAATACGAGTCAAATAGAAAAGAATGAATTACAGGTGATCTGTTTGAAAAATGGCTTTTAAAAATCGACAAACAGTTTGGCAAACAAAATCCGACAATCCTTTTATTCATTGACAATTGCACTGCTCATAACAGAGTTCTCCTTTTGGAAAATGTAAAGGTTATTTTTTTTCCCCACCAAATATGACATCGATTATTCAACCTATGGACCAAGGAATGATTAAGAACCTAAAACATTTCTACAGACGATTGTTGGCTGAAAAAATTCTTGCTGGAGATTTGTATACTCAGAAAATATCGCTTGACTTTCTTCAAGCCTCAAGAATGTGTAGGCAAAGCGTGGGACCAAGTGAAGTTGAGACCATTAAAAACTGTTTTAAAAAAGCTGGATTTATCGAGAAAGAAAATGATGGAGAAACTGTAACTGAAGCTGCGCCAGCTATTGAAGTTACTCCTGCTCCTGTTATCTCATATGTGGACTTCGTCAGCGTGGATGAAGATGTGGCAGTGTGTGCTGAAGTTACTGATGCGGACATCGTTGCCAAAGTTCTCAACAATAACATCCAGGCTGACGGATAGAGCATCTGGTGATGAAGAGGACCATTCTTCAGTAGTTCAGGAAAGATCTATCCCGAGTGTGGCAGAAGACATAAACTATATCCAAGAACTCAAGCGTTTTTTTAAAAATCGCAACAATATAAGTGATTCAATTTTACAGTCAATAACTCAATTAGAATTATACACTATGACAGAGAGACTTAAACCAGGAAAACCTATTAAAATCTCTGACTTTTTAAAGAAATTGTGAACAGATTATGTCCAAATACGTTAAATAAAGTTTTTGAGCTTGGTTGTAAACTTAACTGTGTTTCTTTTCATTCAATTCCTTTCAATAAACTTATTTAAATCGAATTTTTTCCTGGTCCCTTCAAGTTTTAATTATCTAGGTTCCACTGTATCTAGACTTTATATAAGGTTCCCTTGAGGGTATTTTAAATTTATATATCCGAACCTAAAATTAAGGGTAAATTTCTTACTGGCAAAAGAGAATAAATTGATTTTTTCAAAATTCTATAAAATTTTTTTGATGAATTTTCGTATCCAGGCACCGTTTAAAATTACAAGTAAAATGTCGCATCTCATTTTTCCGAGAAAATGACCTAGAGGGTACTTTACATAAGCTGTTGTCTACAATTTTGATCATCTCTATAAAACTCTTTGAGATACGAAATCATTTATCATTGTAAAATTGTAGTACTACTATAAAAAAATTATTTGAAATATAATATAATAAAACAATAGTTTATGAGCTATTGGCATATATATATATATATATATATATATATATATATATATATATATATATATTCACG
>CABFWB010000390.1:172994-219213 GCA_902151455.1 Timema bartmani | reverse complement strand
CATTGTATATTATTTTATGCGTGTTCTTATGTGGAGTGGTGATGATACAATGTACATTATTCCGTTCAGAAATCTTACGAGTTTATAGAAAGAGAGAGAAAGTCTGTGCGGTGCGCCGTACCATTTATTTGTCAAAAGAGTGAAAATGTCCGCGTGGTTACCGTTCACCATTTATTTACATATCGATTTTGGAGATTTTTTGTCAGTTTTGATTTTTAAGCATTTTTGAGTCTTTTTGGACACTTTTGAATATTTTAGGCATTTATGATGAATAATTCTATTTGTAAATATTAATGATATTTTAAAAATTCTAAAATACTCAAACATAGTTTAATTAATCACAAAGTTGTCAGAATGAGATGATAAACTAGGCCATGAACTTTGTATCACAGTTGTTGGAATGAGAAGATAAATTAGGTCATGAACTTTGTACCAGTTGTCGGAATGAGAATAAAGTAAACCATGAACTTTGTATCACACTTGTCGGAATGAGAATAAAGTAAACCATGAACTTTGTACCACAGTTGTCGGAATGAGAATAAAGTAAACCATGAACTTTGTACCACAGTTGTCGGAATGAGAATAAAGTAAACCATGAACTTTGTACCACAGTTGTCGGAATGAGAATAAAGTAAACCATGAACTTTGTATCACACTTGTCGGAATGAGAAGATAATGCCGGTAATGAAACTGTATCCTCTTTGCTTGTCTGGTTGTAAAGTACACATTCTTGGTGAGACACTGAAACTAAGTTGGAGAAGGTTCCCTTGGGAGGGGGTAGATCTTTGCCTGGAATACTCATCAAACTAATTGCCCTATAATACTTACATTCACTCAGACAGCCTTTCCCTTTGTAAAACGTAAGTTAGAAACATTTGAAATTCCAGCACACAATGAACAACTCAAACAATCTAGCAAATAATCCCATGCCCTCACACTTGAGCATTTCACTTGTTATTCCATATTCACCTAGAGCTTTGCCATTCTTTAACATTTCCATAGCTTTTAACACCTCGGGATCGTTAATACTTTCACTCATCATAACATTTTCCCCTATTATCTGCTACTTTCTCTACGTTTTCACCATACAATTGTTCAAACTACTCCTTCCATCGCTTGCTTATACTATTTTCATCCCAGATAATCGCACCACGTTCATTTTGAATACCATGCGTATTTGCTTACACTCTTTGTTTCGTCCTCTTTACCCACTTCCAGAACAGCTTCTTATTTCCTTCAAAATCATTCTTCATTCTTTCTCCTTTTTTTAATCTCACTTATTTACTACTTTCTTTGCATTCATATTTTTATCTTTGTTTACTGTATGTTCCCCAACCTATTACGTTCTGTTTCACTTTTCACAGAAATCATCTTTCTTTTCTCTCACAGCTTGTTTCACCCATCAACTATCAAATATTCAACTATCAGAATTTGAAAAACTGGTTATCACTTGGTAAACTTCTAAATTTTCTTTAATAACCTGAAAGTTTTTTTATTTTGTTTTGTGTAAATGAGCTATTAAATGGTTTTGTTTTAAAATCGTATTATGTTATTTTCATCTTTATTGAAACTGCCATTCTGAATAATCCTTTTTGTAGGAAGAGCCAAAAAGGGATGAGGCTACTGGGGAATGGAGGAGGTTACATAATGATGAGTTACATTCAATGTACCCATCATAATATATTGTTATAATAATCAAGTCTCGTAAATTGTGGAGGGCAGGACATGCAACCAAATGAGAGAATCTAGAACCGTGCTCAGGGTACTGACTGGCAAACCCAATGAGAAGATGCCATTGGGAAGACCCAGACGCAGATGTGAGGATAACATTATAATGGACCTGAGAGAGGTAGGGTGTAATAAGGTAAACTGGGTAGAACTATCTCACGATATGGATTGGATGTTGAGGTGTACTGAATATAACTAGCTCAAGATAGGGATAGGATGTTGAGGTGTACTGAATATAACTAGCTCAAGATAGGGATAGGTGGCGTACTTTTGTAAATGTGGCAATTAACTTTTAAGTTCCTATTTCCATAGCTTAAGTAAGTACATTAGAGAACATTAGGAATGAGTATTTGTAGCCAAGGAAGGGGTAGCGCAAAAATGTTAGGGAACCATTTCCTTGTGGCCAGTGTACCACGGCGTCAAACTAGGTGTTCCGTTCGGTCACAGGACAGAGCACCACGTGTCGCTGTTCAATAAGAACAGGAATGATGTTAATACGAGTGGTGGCCATGTGTCATTCGCACTTCTTACTTGCTCGTATTTACTAATCTTTTAAATACTTCTAACACAATCTAATAGTTTTCGCGTGAGGTTAGTAATTTGGGTAAACCATAACTAATGGTTGAACGAGATATTTCCAAATATTGAAGAAACTGTCACACACACACACACACACACACACACACACAAAGAACCTTAAACATTAATCTTGGAATAGTTGAAGCTACTTCAGAAAAAAGTTAGTTTATAATTTCCTAGTTCTGATTTACCGTACAATCGTTGGACTGGGTGCGTAATCCATTTTCCGCTACCACGACGCTTACCCAAAAGGAAATGGTGTATGCCGCAAAATAATCATTTAGGCTTATTAAGTGTACCGGGAACTTAAAAAGTTTACGGAACACTGCCTTAAGACCATTCGATCACTGAAGCAGTTGTGAGCTTATAATAAATAAACATCTTTTAGAGCAGAGTTTTTCAACCGGTGTGCCGTGACACATTGGTGTGCTGTAAAGGGTCTGCGGGTGTCCCGGAGGAGTTTAAAGGAAAATAAAAAGAAACTATGAAAAAATGGGGTGTGGCTGTGTCATGGACACGGCCGTGTGTTGTACGTAAATACGTTTATGTAGCGGGTTATATTTTTTAAATAAAATATTTTTATTTATGTATTTAGGATACAAGCAAGGAAACAAATAATTATTGTGTTACAATATAACTTTACTAATTATAGGTCTGTGATACGAAAAGTACGACACAAATGGCATACAAGATACATCGAGATTTCTGGTAAACGTTAAATCTTGATAATATTTTTTTATTCCAACACCTTATTATATTCACTGTCACTACTTTAAACTGATGTTTTATATACAATCGATAGATTTTGACGACAGCTGACGATTAAAACCTAAACGAACATCGTAGCTTCTCCGAGTCAAAAGTTATACTAATTGAAAATCTCGATACGCAGCAAAATAACCTCAAAATGGCGGCGCTTCCCCCTCCACCGCACGCGATGCGTCACTGTTCTCGCTTATCGTAATGAATTCTTTGATCCTTTAGCTATCCAGTGGTATAATTTAATTTTGGATGTAGAGGAAAGATTCGAAACTACAACACCAAACTGTATCCCCCGATTTTGTTATCATTAGGTTTTTTGGATTGCCCCCGTATGGTATCAAATTTAAAGACGTATTCACGTCAAAAAAATTGAGGAGTAAAAATAAATATTTTTAAAACCATAACTAACTTATTAAAAAAACTATTATTAGAACTTTACATCCTATTGATCATTTAAACACAAACTTAATATTAGTTGAATTATATTAAAAACTCTCCTTGTTTTGCCTTATTGATTTCAGCGCCTTGTTAATTGTGCCATGAGTCAAAAAGGGGTTTTAAATCGCTTTTACAGATATTAAAAACACTGAAAATATATACCTTAAAATAATTTTCTCTACAGTTTACTTTTAAACTAATGTGCTGTAGTAAAAATAACACAAGTTTGTGTCTTCCAAATCCTTTTTTACACAGTGAAAGTTAAGGTCAAGATGAATAAAAAAAATTGTGTATTTGTTGGGCTCCACTCCTAGGATCAGGAGAAAATAATAATAATAAAAAAAACTTTACCTTGGCTAACTTAGACAGAGGTATAATAACTTATATATATAAAATTATTGGAACTTTTGTGGGTTTATTATTGTTTATTTTTTATTTATTTTTTACCACATCCCAATCCTACCTATAGAATTTCGAATAAGTATAATTCTAATCTGACAAAATAAAAGTATATGGTATCACCTATATTCTTAAACAAAAATTTATCACTTAAAATAACAATCTCTGAACATAGTTGAATTTAGGAGTTTAGAACATATAATACTAGAGTAAAAGAAAGATTATATAGGCTAAACTTATATAATATTTAATTATAGTTTTGAGTAAGACAAAAAAAAAGTATTGTTGAGGAAAGAGAAAAAGAAATCAATAGAATTAATATTTTTACATAAAATAAAATCTTAATTAATTTTCTGGAATAGATAAAGAGTCTGAATATATTTTGTCTTTTCTGAAAGATTTTTGCATAAATCCAGGTCGCTTGGTTAAAAAAAAGAAATATATTTAAAATTGAAGATTTGACTAGATCTCACCAATGAAATCGTCCATGTTGAAACAGCACAAATTTCTGAAATCTGTTTCCTTTTATTTATTCCAAATCATTCACAATTTGAAGAAATAAACAATCTCTAGTTCGTCCCCAGACACTTAACTTCCTATTTGTGTACTTGCACTTTACTTTCCAGCCATTGTGCCACTTTAAAATTAAATTTTTTCATGAGCCACACAGATTTTGCTCCATGTTGAAAAGAAAGAAACCCAACAAGAAGCCACTAATCTTCTTCAGAAAGTGTTCCAAGAATCAAATTTAAAAAAGTTCTATTTTCTTCCAAGTCCAAAGAGAAAACTAATATACTAAAACAAAAGATAAAATGTGGGCTATGGACTAGAGATGAATATAAAATAAAATGCAAATTTAATATAAAGATTGAAATATATGTCAATGAATATGAACAGTGTTTTCTTAAAAGAATTAAAATGTTTATTTCTATCTCTCAAAATTGAAATTCGCGCTAGTTTGGAGGTATTTACAACACGTCTTTTTTTTTTCTTTTCTTCTTTTACAATCGCGAGACCCGCCACTCACTTGTTTTAAAAATCCGCGCAGTGCGCATGGCTTGAAATAAATCATGGCCGACATTTAAAATAAATAGAAGAGTCAGCAAACTTCTTAGAAGGATAATTAATATGTTTAATAAAAGGTAAGTGTTCTTCCTTAGGTCAAAATTCCTTATTTAAATTATTTAAAACAGTGTTAGATGTTCTTCCTTCCGTCCTTTTATTTTTTTGAATGGATGTAAATAGTATTATTTTTCACGCTGGAAACACAGCGTGCTAAGCTGCGGCCGAACTTTGAAGTGCATAATTTCAAACGAAAATAAATTGAAAACTATTTACAAAGATTAGAAAAATATAGGGACATACATGGTAAGGTGGCAAATAACGTTACAGTGCATTGTAATTTATTTTATATCTGTCCAAAGATAATTTGTTAGAAATTGTACATAATAAAGAAGCTGAAACGTGCTTTTAAGAACAGCATGCTGTGATGTATTGTAGCAGCATTAGCGAGACACTCACTACTATTTTAAGACAAGCCTCGATTAATGCCAAAGGACGTACTGGGACAGCCATAAAAATAGACACCGTTTCTTTTTGACTGAAATATAAGCCACCCCTATCCCCATTATACTCCCTTAGTTTATTTGCTGACCATTCTCAGATAATTGTTTTGGGCTACAAATTGTAAAAATGAAAATCTTAATTCAAAGGATTACAAATAAAGATGTATTTCGGAGTAAAATCAAAATGTGTGTAAAATTCAGGTAGTTTCTATTTAATTGCTTTTAATAAACACAGACATTTTTTAAATTATTATTTGGGCTATTTAACGTGCACTTTATGACCCAACTGATTGTATCAGCACACGAAATAAACACCAAGTCCTCATTTGAATATCTACAGGATTATTCATATCTCCATGTAAAATCGATACAGGTTGTAGGGGGTTACAGTACAAGTATTTCCACGCAATGAACTTGGGGTGTGCGACGCCAAATGGTAGCGCTACGAGACGTCAAAGTTGGCGCTGTATGCACCTGGAGGGTAGGCAACTCATTCGGCACGTCCCACAGACAAACACAGGCAATGCTGCTCCGCTTAGCTGGCACCATCGTGTGTTAGGGGAGGGAGTGGTGGGGATGCATGTGTTGGTTTGTGGGGCGTGTTGAATGAGTTGTCTACCCTTCAGGTGCACGCAGAGCCAACTTTGACGTCTCGTAGCGCCGCCCTTCAGCGTCGCCAACCCCAGGACTACTATGTGGAAATTTCTGTCTTGTCAGCCTTTATAGCCTGTATAATTTTTTACCTTAGTATATGAATAGGCCTATATTTTAAATTAGAGCTATCTGATTCTTTCTCCTGTGTGAATTGCAAGTAACGGCCAGGTTGAGATTAGACCCTCGACCAGGTAGATACTCTAAGGGTGATATATTATTATGATTTTTTTCCCACAATAATGGGAAGGGAATTTATTTCCTTTAAAACTAGCCTACTCTTTCTGATTTCTCAGCTTAAGTAGTTTTTCTTAGCACCGCGTCTTACTACCCGTTTACACCTATGTACTAATTACACTAGTGTGTTAGAATTTAGGAAGATTTAATTTAGAGGACGTGCACTTGCTTTTGCATGGAGATATAATGAAAAATTGTCTATGGATAAAAAACTTACTGCAACCAACCATGATTGAATCCCAATCTTCCCGTCTTCAGCAGTCTAGTCTAACCCGAGAGTAGTGCGTTAGACCATGTGGCCACCGAGGCGGGTATTGAGTAGTTAATAACATGTTTAGACACATTTAATTTCACCTCTGAGGGTAACTGCAGATCTTATGGAGGAAAGATTTAAATTCGCTCTCTTTCTCTCGGTTTACTGTTGCCAAATCTCCTCGTTCTCGGTTATGTCTGAAGGTGGTGTGCTGGGGTAAGACAGGGCTACTGGCAACCTCGACAAACTAACGTATCAAAACTTGTCTTATATTCAAGGGAAGATTCACCGTGATGAAACAAGAGAATAACAACGCTGTTTTACGATAGTATTAGAGATTAGCCAGTGTAGCAAGCAAGATTATCTTTCCTAATGTACAGAACAATTTTAAGAATAAAAAAGTTTGAATTTTTTAAAATGTTATTACTATAAAAAAAGAACTATATCAGATTTTTTTAGCACCATGTCTTACTTCTCATTCGGGTTATACGCCTCTATACTAATTAAATGGAATGCCAGGCCTCAACCGTGGTTCGGATTCCACGTTAAACTGTAGGTCCTCCATTTCATCTCACAATCACCCTACCATTCGAACGGGTAGTAAGACGCGGTGCTAATAATAATAATAATAATAATAATAATAATAATAATAATAATAATAATAAAACTAATTTTTTGCGAATATTTAATTGAGAGGAAGTGTACCCACATTTGAGTGGAAAGAGAGTGGAAAACCACCCTCAGTGCACCCTACCGGTATCGAATACTAATATCTACGTCCTCGGCAGTCTAGTACAACACTAGAGTAACACGTTAGACCATAAAACTCCTGAAGCGGGTATATATTGGATATTGTCATGGATTAATCGAACTAAGCCCGCTTTAGACGGAACGTAGTCTAAATGTAAAACTAATTTAGTACTCGAAAGGGAGTTGTGGGTTTGCATCCCGGCAGGATGTGCTAGGAGTTTTTATTTTCTGAAGTGTTTCTCACTCTACTACTAAATAAATGCGAGTACATTTCAGCTAAATTTCATCTTCCTGATCCTTACACATTAGTTTGATTAAAATATATGCGTTCAGCCCAAACGGGTAGGAAGATGCTATGTGAAAAAAAGTAATCGATTGAAATAAGGTCAGACACCTAAGATCAGTCTGTAGCGTGTCTGTCTACCTTGCTAAGGGTCCCTGGTTCGATTCCTGGCATGGTCTGTAAATGTATCATTTGATGAAATGGGAGTTTCCCTTTTTACAGTGATGAATAAACGGCTTGGGGTTGGGTGTTGTGTCTGTTCGAAATTTAAGTTAGTTTTTTAGTCTTGCGGATATAATCAGTCGGTTAGTAAAGTGTATGTTAAATACCCCAATAAATAAATCTATTTATTTAATACCACGTCTTACTATCATTTCGGGTTATACGCTTATGTACTAATTACGCTAATGGGTTGAGAATTGGGATGATTGAATTTAGAGAAAGTGAACCCGCATTTGCGTGGAGTGAGGGTGGAAAACCATTTAGGAAAAGCCAACCCTTGTTCATCCGACCGAGATTCGAACCTCGATCTCCCCGTCCTTGGCAGTCTAGCTCAACAAGAACTAGCGCGTTAGTTAACTACGTCACCGAGGTGAGTCCCAATAAATAAATTAAAATGATTGAGATAAGAATTTTTCTTTTAAGGTTAAGCTGAGTGAACAATGGAATTAACTATTTTCTTCGAACTCAGTATATTTGAGACAGTCTGACTGGAGGATGATAAGTAGTGGGAGGACAGGAGTAAATGGAGGAGTTAATGTTGGAGACAGACCCTGCCAGTGGCAAGAAACTTTAGATGATGATGATGATGATGATGATGATGATGATACAATTAAACTTGAGTTCTAAGTGTTTTTTTTAGTATGTTTGACACAAAGTTCCTACTCTGTTACACGAATTCCATTTTAATTTTCAACTATTATTAAGTTTACCAAATGCTTTATGTATTAAAAATAGCTTTTAAAGTTATTAATACGAGTATTACTTTTGGGCTATAAAATATAATACTTGTTGAAATAAAAGAGTGATTTTAACAGAGAGTAAATAAAATCACATTTCAACAGAAGTTTATCCCAATGTCTTATACCCATTGCTACTAATATCGTATTTCAAAATGGTGTTTTAAAAAAAAATATTAGTATGTATACTTTAGGGCTCTTTTATGCACGCGTTTAGTGTCGCACGACACATGAAGGCTGATTTCAGTACGTTTCGTAGGTTTATTTTATGCACGAGACATTTGCCGCCACCCGCCTCAGTGGCGTAGTTGGCTAACGCGCCAGTCGTGTTGAGCTCGACCGCCGAGGACGGGAAGATCGAGGTTCGAATCTCGGTCGGGTGAACTGGGGGTTGTTTTTCCTAAATGGTTTTCCACTCTCCCTCAACGCAAATGTGGGTTCACTTCCTCTAAATTCAACCTTACCGATTCCCAATCCATTAGCGTAATTAGTACTTAAGCGTATAACCTGAACGGGTAGTAAGACGCGGTGCTAAAAATGAATTAATTAATCATTTGCCGTCCGTCGAAAAAATTATTAGTGGGGGGTTGGACAAGTTGTTTCAGAAATGCTAGTTTCTTTTTGAGCTTTTCACATTTCAATTACATTAAAGTTAAGAAAATAATTTTCGTAGTGTTGTCTTGCAATATTCTTTTTTAATTTCTTTTTTTTGTACACCTTCAATAATAAATCAAAAATTGCTTCTATTTTATCTTAACATAGAGTATAAAATGTTCATTATTTAAATCATCCCTTTTTTTAGCAAAAAAATTAGAGAAAATTTCACTTCAACTTATACAATAAGTTTTTTTAATTCTTAAAAATAAAAACATATTTTTTTTATCATGATAAACTATTACCAGGTACCTATTTATAGTTCATTCTTAAAGGCCATTTTCGAAAAATGTGTAAGTCAAAGAATTCCCTCCAGTAAACTGCCTACAATTTAAGGAATAGGGTGAAAATCAAAAAAGCCTTGCTAACATTATTCATATATATATAAAACATAAAAGTCCTTATAGCAAGTATGAACCAAAACCCATCAAATTGTTTCAGATCTTTGGCCAGAGATAGACAGAGAGACAGACAGTTGTAAAATCCCCATTTTGGTGTTTGGACATACACAAAACGTAAATAAATATTCATCACAATCTCTAAGTCGAAAATGTTCACTATAACAAAACTTTTATATACGTAAAGCAATTAAGAACAGAAACCGACTAGAAGTTTGAAAATGAGCTTCATCTGTTTCTCACAAAAATAGAACCTACCGTGAACCATCCCTTTAATAAAATACAAATTATTCTTTTCCACTGACAGGTAAATATGTTGATATATCTTTTAAATGTTAGATTCTACGCAGTCTATTGGCTTTTTTGAATGGTATTTATGTCATTAATGTTAAACAACAAGGTTATGAAGTAAATATGTTGTTATGGGTAGCTATATAAAAAAAAACTTTAGTATTTACAATTTATAAAAAATTCATGTAGGAAAATATTGTAATCAATGTAAAAAATTGCATGTTTTATTTTTTATTTTTAAACTATTTGAATAAATACATAATGTTAATGAAGCTTAACAATTAGCATTGAATTTTAATTGAAACTTAAGAAAAAAGTTAGTGAAATCCTGCTTTACGATTATAAACAGAAAAAAACTATATGTTAGCGAGCTATATCGACCAAGCGGTCGCCACCGTTATCGATGATAATGCCAACATTTGCGGATATAGGGTGTCATGTGGTCAGCACAACGAGTCCTCCAGCCATCAATCTCAGTTTTCTAAACCAGAGCTGCTGCTTTTTTATACAAGCAACTCCTAATTTATTCTCACGTGGATGAGTTTAGCCCCGTTCCAGAGCCTCCACTTCACAGATAAATTTTGAAAGCACTGGGGACCAAACCCGGGACTTATGGATATGTAGCCAGAAACTCTGACCATTACAACACAGAGGAAATTAATTTATTACTATGACCCTGATTCTGGTATTTTAAGGCACACGAATTAAAAGCTATTTAAATACAGTGCGCAAAGGAATGACTTCACTGTAGCAAATTTAGTTTAAATATTCTTAATATATTTTAATTTATATCAACTGTTAGAATTGGATTTTATGTATGAACAAATGCTATGTATTTTTTATTTTATTTATTGTCTCTTTTATAAGGGATGAAATAGAACCTGAAGCTTAGATAAATTTTTCATAGATCATAATAAAAACAATTTATATTTTATTATCTCAGAATAGATAACATCTTATATTTATGTCTTTACTTTCAAATACAGTTCGTGCAGCTCAAGTCAAAATATAGATCTAGAATTGGTGATGTAATTTTATATACGGAGCTAAGATATGCATTGAATTCGTATATTCACTCAATATTTCTGCAACTGGTCAGACAAAATGATTGTCAAATTTCGCATTAAACTGTTTGACATTTTTAATGTAAACCGTTTTAGTAATTCACGTTTTGAGTGTTAAAAATGTACAGGTTTTAAATAAACTTGTTCAAACATTGTGTGGTGTTTTAAAAGGTTCGATTGAGCTATCTGAGTTCTCAATTTGTATGCGATCTGGGGAATTTATCTTCTCACTTGCCACACACTTGGCTACATTGAAAAATATGTTGCCCCCCCTATGTTTAGACCAGGGGTAGGCAATATTTTTGGGCCTATGATTGACTTGGAGACTTATCAAAGGTCTCACGATCATTCAACGTTTCTTCATTATATGTTTACATTTTTTTTTGGCCATACATCTTATGTATAGCCCTTAATTTTAATATTTCCTCAAATATATGTGTGCCCACCTTCCTAAGTTAGAAGAAAGTTTATAGAATAAATGAGATGTACAACATTTTCATATTAATTATTTGACATATTACCTATTTGAACATTAGTTACATTAACGATTACAACCTATCAAGATAATTTTGATCACAATCAAATATTATTTTAAAGTTCTTTGTACATTTGTGAGTTTAGAAAACTCATAAATCGACTTTTAACGACGTCAAAGTTTCCTTGCGTGATCGACTGTGATATCAACCATCTGCCAACCCCTGCTCTAGACCATGCGACCACCGACGATTTAAAGTGACACGTTAATGACTATACCATCTAATCACCGATGCGAGTACACAAAAAGTTAATTCTCGTAGTCCTGTCTTCATCTCGAGACTGGTTCATATTGGCAAGGGGGGGTTTAACCTTCTATTGACTGCTAGCCTAGAGTACATAATACCATCCTTTTCTCCTCACAGCCTCTTGTCTTTACCGAGTTGCTCATTTCGACAAGTTTTCTGGGACTGTAGATAGCATCACGCTACTCCGGACATCCAATCGCTGCGTCGCATTGTGTTGAATTTGCTTTTTTTTTTTTTAACGTTACTTTTATCCTTCTCTCTCTCTCTTTCTCTCTCCTTTACTTCAAATGCCCCATGCACACGGACGATGGCTTACCTACTTATTCCACCAAATCAGCACCTGTGGACGTGCGGTCTAAATACCAAGCTGGTTAAATTTGGTTCGCCTGTGATGGAGAAATTGGGATTCAAACCCAAGCCGGGTGTACTGAACTAGTTTTTTAAATACCTAGTGCTTTTACTCTCTTCCGCCCTGAAAACGTGGATATATTTCCTCTAAATGCTACCTTCTTCATCCTAAACACATATTTTTTTTTAAAAGCAGAGGTGTATTACTACCCGTTCGAGTTACACGTTTGTGCAATTATAACGCTAATTTTCTTAAGGATGAGAAGGGTTGAATTTAGAGAAAGTGTGTCCACATATACGTGGAGATATAGTATGAGAATCACGCTCAGTACACCCCACCAGAGATTCTAACCCTAATAACCTTATCATTGGCAGTCCAGTGTAGCGCGAGAGTGACGCCTTAGACCATGTGGCCACCGAAAAAGGTCTTTGCCAATGTTAAATTAGGTATATATTTAGGTACATTTATCTCTGTATGTAATAGAGAGCTATATAATCTTTCTTTACCAAATAACCTTTAGTCTATATTGAATACTTAAACATGAGATTTTGAAAAATGATTATATATTTTCATAAATATAAATATTTTTTCAATGTTGCTGTTAAATTTTTATTTTTTATGTAAAATATTTTATTTTTGATTAACCTGATGCTTTAACTCCATATCCTCTTGTTAAAATGTGTACAGATATCTCTTTGATACAAAGTAAAAATTCAGCTTTTCTCTCTTTATTAACTTCCAAGGAAAATGTACTGTACCTTTATCTAAAAAAAATAGTAATTTTTTATGTAAACTAGCGATAAGGTTTTATTAGCATTTATTTTAAGAAATTACGTTAAGTTTTTGTTATTTTTGTAATTTTGATACGGTGTAATTGTTTCCCCAGCCCTATAAAAGTGTTCATAGTCACTAGTTTCATTTTTCAGCACTCTTAGAGATTTTAAATTCTAAAATTAAAATTAAATTTTTGATGTATTGATAATTGAATATTGACAAGGAAGCCTACTATTTTAAACAAGCACGTCTTTTCAGATAAACACCATGATGGAAAATTCTCATAGACATTGAAAAATGACGTCCAGACACGAATTTGAATGACTTACCGAAATACAGGAGATCCCGGCATGCTAAGTAGAATGACCAGGGTTCAAATCTCTGTGCAGGTGTCATTTATATATATTTTACACAAACTCACCATTGTTGCATCTATCAATTTTGATTTAATCTGAACTAGAACATTTTTTTCAGAAAAAACTATTGAGACTGCACAGTAATAATTCAATATTTATTACACTCTGAATATAATCACTTCCACATCTCAAATAGGCATATTAAATTTGATGCTTTTGGGGAATTTTGAGTGTTCTAGGAAGCAGGATTATTTTTAATTGTTGATTGGTCTGGATCCGTGCCCAATACCAAGCTAGCAGGGTTTTATGGTTTTATCCTACATTGATTTTTTTTTAAATACTCTTGTAGATTTTCCAGGTATTTTAACTTCATAAAACTATGCCAATTAAATCACAAAGACTAAAATACACAGATAAATTAAAACAAAATACAGCAAAACAATTCTCACTGTAAATGTCAGACAAACAGATATTATGAATGAAATTTAATATATAAAAAGAGAGGCAATGTAATTAAATAGTATTTGAGCATAAAAATATTAATTTTGGAAAATCAAAGTAGAGAGCACAAATATTCACTTCATAGGTTTTTAATTATAATTTTTCTGATCATACAAACGAAAAATGTTTAAATATGAGGCATGATTTAATTCATAAAAGACCAAACTTTAATAAAATTAAATAAAAAAGTACTAAAAATTAAAACAATATCATTCAGGCTCAGGTAAATAAATGAAAATTATCTTTACCTATATGTGCATCGGAGTCACAATTAATACATATTTTAGTAGCTGTTTTGATATTACGTTGTATTTAAAAAAAATACAAAGCAATAATACATAATTTAATATTATATAAATTTTTAAAAGGTCATGTTCATAAAAAGTTTAACTTTCTTGAATTATTTTCTAGGAAATACTATTTTTAAATTTTGTAATAATAAAATATTCTAATTGTTGAAAGAATTCACATGGTGTAACGTAATTTTTTTTAACGTTTTTAAAACATTTTAAATATCTCTGAAATTTAGACGAATATAATTTTTATAATATATTTCTGATATAAAATGAAACGTCATCAACTCTCACTTTACTTTGGATCGAAACGCATATGTATTTACTAATTACGTAATTATGTTAGAAATGAGTAAAGTTGAATTTATAAAAAGTGTTTTTGCATTCGCGTGACGCTAACAACAGTGTTTATAGATAATAGATACATTTAATACTCCCTTTAAACTTTGATACACAATACGGAATTAGGGTACACTTGACACCAGTAGACTACCAACGTTGTTAGCTTAACTTTTCCTTTTAATTAGAATGACAATTTAATTACAAGCTTAAAATATTGTAACTTCACACCCTAAACAAGTTAGTTAGATAATTTATAAGTCACAAATCTAAATTTTAAGGTTTTTTTCCCTTCCTAATCTTACTTCTCACCCAACCCGCTTCGGTGGCGTAGTTGGCTAACGCGCTAGTCGTGTTAAGCTCGACTGCCGAAGACGGGGAGATCGAGGTTCGAATCTCGGTTGGGTGAGCTGGGAGTGGTTTTTCCTAAATGGTTTTCCGCTCTCTCTCCACGAAAATGTGGGTTCACTTCTTCTATATTCAACCTTCCCAATTCCTAACCCATTAGCGTAAATAGTACTTAAGCGTATAACCCGAACGGGTAGTAAGACGCGGTGCTAAATTATTAGTATTATACTTCTCACCCTTGTTGTAACTATCGGGATAATTAGGTTCATTGCAAAACAACTATAACTAGCTGATTGTAATAATTGTTCTGAAAGTTAATTAGCATCCGGCATTATAAGTCTTAAAAACTGTGTTTAGTTAAAAAAAAAAAAGGTATTAATAATTAAATACACGGTGTTGAGATGAGAAATGTTCCTTAGTAAGAGCCCAAGTGTGATACCACATTTAATTTTTAGCACCAAGTCTTACTACCAGTTTGGGTTACATGCTTATGTACTAATTTTGGTGGAGGTAGAGTGGAAAACTATTCTGGGAAAAAACCACCCCATGTACACCCGACCGAGATTCAAACATCGGTCTCCCCGTCATCGGCAGTCTAGCCTACTGCGAGAATAGCGCCTTAGACCACACGGCCACCAAAGCGGGTCACATAATATTTATGAAAGACTAGAAAGAAAACAAATTACACGTTGTAAAAACCCTCTAGTGCACCTAGCCAAGATTCGAATTTGGACCTAATCGTCAGAGGAAATTCAATATATTTCTAGCCTGAAGCCTTGAACGCCGTGACCACCAGTGCAGGCATATTATAATAAGTCATTTTATGATTTATCGGAGAATAAATTAAATCGTTTATAACTTTTATTGTTATTGAGTCACACACATTGAATCACACATTACTTACAAACAAAACTTGATTCAGGATACTACTTCTAACACACCACGCCTTGCACCCAAAGCTAAATATTTACTAATTGAATGGCAGGATTGGTCAGTCTTAAAGAAATAAATACATAATTATGTCAGCACCATTAATAATCGAATCACATTCCTCTATAATATTTGAGGCTGAATACCGGATAAGTCACACTATAAGAAGAAATTGATCATTGAGTGATGTCATAAAAGTCAAAGGGAAAGGGAGAAAGGAACAAGGAATACCACGAATGCAACTGATTGATCTCAAATGAGGAAAGAAGAAGTTTCAGGATCTTAAAAAGGAAGCTGCCAATAGGACATGCCGGAGGACTCAATTTCGACAAAGCAATGGACCTGCCAAAAGTCAGAACCCACAATTTATAATAATAATAATAATAATAATAATAATAATAATAGTAATAATAATAATAATAATAATAATAATAGCACCACGTCTTACTACCCGTTCGGGTTGTAAGCAGATATTATTACATTATTATTAATAATAGCACCACGTCTTACTACCCGTTCGGGTTATACGCATTTACGCTAATGTGTGATGGTAGGGTGATTGTGTGATGAAATGGAGGACCTACAGTTTAACGTGGAATCCGAACCATGATGGAGGCCTGGAGTTCCTGATATTATTACACAACTATTACAAATCACCCTGTATATTTCATTGATATTATTACACAACTATTACAAATCACCCTGTATATTTCATTGATATTATTACACAACTATTACAAATCATCCTGTACATTTAATTGATATTATTACACAACTATTACAAATCATCCTGTACATTTAATTGATATTATTACACAGCTATTACAAATCAACCTGTATATTTCATTGATGTTATTACACAATTATTACAAATCACCGTGTGTATTTCATTGAGGTTATTATTACACACTCAAGTAGACGACAACTCAATTAATACTAATATTTATCCAGTTTGATAATTAATAGGCTTAATAATTATACAATTAAAGCAAAACTCACTAGAATCACAAGTGAAACGTGGAAACGTAAATATTGACTAACTTTGGGTTAATTTATATTCTTTGCGTTAATAGTGAGACTCATGATCGTTTTCCGGTTGATGACGTATTTGTTTCGTATTGAAATTAAATTTCTTATTTGAAAAAATATTATTGATAACTTTAAATTTACTAACTCATGAAAGGTTGGGTTTAGCTAGTTTTGGTGGTAACCATGATCAAATACATAAACTATCGAAGGTTTGAAAGTTAGGTTAGTAGTCCAGTAGTTATTTTAAATACTAATATGGGTTTTTATATCTATGCCGTCATTTCTCGTTTACATTTGGGCTTTGCAGCTTAAATCGATTTAGCTGCGATGGGAAGTTCCGTGAGGCTATTTCACGTGAAGTCATTAGTAGACGTTCAAATTTTTTTTTCTAAACAGGAAAAAAAGTCAATTTGTACTTGAAAGAGTTATTTTTTTTCTAAAGAAAAAGGTTAAATATGATTGTTGTAGACTACTCTTGCGTGTTTGACAAAACCATAATAATTATTAGCCTATTATTGTTTGGGATACAATTTAAAGTGTGCTACTTGTTCTGAGACATTAATGCATGATATATTTTTTGATAGAGTGCATTTACCAGTTTCATCAGTTCTTACAATATTGTAGTTTTGATGTTGCCAATTATTTAACTACCGCACAATAAATCAATGTCATAGCATACGTAGAGGTTCGGTCGAGTAATTATACCGATCTTTTAACGACCTTTGTTCTTGTAAGTTACGGTACTTCAGAATATGGCCGATTGATATCTTGTGACATAAGTTTTTCTCTCCTCCTAATCGAAGTATCGTAATTTTTTTTACAAAGAATGATATATTATTATAAAGGAATACTTTTCTTTTTAAAAAAGCCTTAAATTAACGATATTGTATGTACAATCCCCGTATTTAAATACCAGCTTTATCTTCTCGCTTTGAATTTCCGGTCCTTCATGAAAGCCTTGCCACTCGGCATCATGTGATTAAGAGCGACTTTATCGGCATTTTGAAAGCATAATTACATGGAAGGCCTTCGTTTTAAAACAACGTAGATAATGAGTGGCTGAACCATATAACTAACTATACGTAAAGTGTTTGCGAACAATCGCCATTTTAAAACAATCATGTAATCATCAATGGTAAGACAGCCCATATCATTGAGCTTAAGCTTAGTTTATGCATATATATATATATATCAATCGTATCCGTTTATTTTCCTATTTTTATTTATGGAGAAAAATACAATTTTAAATAAATTCCCAGGTGGATTCGATTTAGTTTCGTTTCTCCCAGAAGTGATAATTTTAAAGTTAGATATAAAATAACTGAGAATATGACTACTATAAGACAGTAATTGAGTGGTCTCTAACCTTTTTCATAGTTTGACCCCAATTTCTCTCTCGGAGGCCATCATGATCCCTTGATAACTTACAAGCGTTCAAATTCTGGTTTTTGATTAGTTTTCACTGAGTCTTACTACCCATCCAGGATCTTCCCAATTATTACATAGGTGGGATAGGTAGAATTGAGCGTAAACGTACCTTTATTTGTATGAAGAGAGAGAGAGAAAGAGAGAGAAAGAGATAGAGGAAACTATTTAGGAAATGTTACCCCCAATACACACTGCCCATAATTCGAATCCTGACTGTCGCGTCACTGACAAGCCAAACCAAAAGCAGCGTTACGTTGAACCTGTATGCCTACCGAAGCTTGTTTTAACTACTATAAAGTACTTATATCGTGATTACGCAACTTATATGTAAACGGGAATAAACAGTTCCAAGGAGGGAGGGGGGATTTTTGTTTTTTGATGCTATGCTAATTGTGCCACAGTAATTTGGCTGGCACTATACCGGATCAGACAAGATTGTCTTAAAGTCCACTTACACTATGTTACTAAAAAAAAATTTGTAAAACAATGTGATTTTGTAACTTGTTTTATTTGAGTGTTATATAACATTGATGAAAACGACTCAAAATTGCCTTACATATTAACTATAACATAAAAGGTGACTTGGTGGTCTAGGGGTAAGGTGTCAGACTTCTGTGCTAGGTGCCTGGGGTTCAAAACTCTGTCCTGGCACAAGCACAAACTCTTCCTTCACCTCTGACAAGACGTGTATTGATCACAACTTGTGAATGTGTGGAATTCCAGGCCTCCACCGTGGTTCGGATCCCACGTTAAAATGTAGGTCCTTCATTTCATCTCATAATCACGCTACCATTGCACATTAGCGTAAGTGCGTATAACCCGAACGGGTAGTAAGACGCGGTGCTAATAATAATATTAATAATATTTTTTATTTAGCACCGCGTCTTACTAACCGTTCGGGTTATACGTTTAAGTGCTAGGAAGCGAACCCAAATTTGCGTGGAGGGAGAGTGGAAAACCATTTAGGAAAAAACCACCCCCAGTTCACCCGACCGAGGTTCGAATCTCGATCTCCCCGTTCTCGGCAATTGAACTCAACACGACTAGCGCGTTAACCAACTACGCTATCGAGGCGGATAGTAATAATAATAACTATAACTTAACATGTTTTATTTAGATCACATCATGTATGAGTAGGATGTTATTGTAACGCCTCTGAGGTTAACCAAGCAGTTCCAGAAAAATAGCTGGCGTCCACCCTATAATAAAGTATACCAAATCACACTTTCCAACATAAGCCATTTATTTAAACAAAACCTATAAAAAAGGTTATAAACTGTGTAATGCCTCGTTGGGTAGGTCAGTTGTTACCTCTCTGTTGTTCATATGCGAGTCAACTGTCCTATCGCCAGGAAGGCGTGGAGCTACGCCCCACCCACCGTGCTCAACCAGCTCCAAGTGGTACAGAACAATGTTCTTCGATGCATTCTTGGGGTAAACACAAGAATCAACATATGCGCTCATCCACGCAGAGACGGGCACCAAGACTCTAAGAGACCTATTCGTAGGACGAGACGCAAGCTTCTACAACAAACACCACCTTATGGAGGAAAACGCAATAATCAAATACCTTGGGCAGTACAACCCCAGAGAACCCAGGAAGTACAAAAAACCAAGACTGGAGTAAGAGGTCCTTACCCAACTCCAAAAATCCTTGACTAACCAGTCCTAGTGTCCATCACCTAACTCACTACCTACCCCATCCACTCTATCCAAAGTGACCAAAGTCAAAATTCATTTTCACAAATTCGCAATCACTCTTCCATCTCTCAAATAGTGTCTAATTTATATCTATGCTTTATTTCAGCTCATCTAGAAATCACACATCGGGCCTGACCACACTTGTGTTTACCATCACAGTGTATTAGGGCCCGATATAGTTACTCCACAACATAACACGCTTCCTAATTTACAATTCCTTCTCCCAACTCCATTTGCCTTCCACAATCAATAAACACTTTCACAAAAAGAGGTTATGGTCTGTGACAACAGATCGGTACTCTTAGGTATTAACAAGCCAACTACCTTCTCTGAAGGGTCTATTCTGACAGTCAGAGCTGGTAGACAGGCAAACAAGGAAGAGTATCCCCAGGAAACGGCGCAACTCCCTTTCCTACACTCGCGGCGCCTGGCGGCGGTCTCACCTACCATACCCGCGAAAGGAATGGGGAGAAAATATGCTAGCGTGTATTAATATGATACATTCATTATCTTTTCATCCATGGCTTGTGTAGTGTTAAGAATAAAAGTGGGCCAAACGACGATTTTGGGTTCTACCATCTCTACTCGCAAGAATTAAAATACTGTTCGAGTAAACCTTTGGCCTGATTTTCAACGTCATAGCCTCGACCTGTTGGCTGGGGAGATCCGGACTGATGGCAGTTTTAGGAACTTTTTTCGGATGACAAGCCAGGACGTTGAGTACCTAATTAATTTGATTGGTAATTGAATAGAGAGGGGAAAACCCACCTCTTTTAAATATGCTATTCCATTGAAAGAGCAGTTTAGCCAAATTGTTTCATAATGTATATAGTCCTTTAACACCCGCTTCGGTGGCCACGTGGTCTAACGCGCCACTCTCGCAGTAGACTAGACTGCTGATGACGGGGAGGTCGAGGTTCGAATCTGAATCATGTGTACCGAGGGTGGTTTTCCACAAATAGTTAACTACTCTTCCTCCACGAAAATGTGGGTACACTTCCTTTAAATATAACCTTCCTAATCCCTAAAGCCATTAGTGTATTTAGTACATAAGCATATAACCCGAAAGGGTAGTGAGACGTGGTGCTAAAAATAAAATTATTGTAACAGGCACAACATATTATAAAACAAAGGCTACTTTTTTTTATCTTTACCTACTCTGGACAAGAAACATATAACTTGTTATAAAACACGATTTTTTTAAAAACATTTTTGATTTGATTTTCCAGCAAGTTGTAGAACTTTGTTACGAAACACAAAGTTTTAAAACTTGTTACATAGTGTGAACAGACCTTAACTCAGCCTTAGTAAAAGAAAAACTGTAGCAAAAGGGTAAAAAATACGCTGGATAAATTGGATCCAACGAGGCGCCGCACAATGCATTAGTCATTTTGTTTAAGACAGCTCTGGTGTCGATTATTCACGACTAGTTAAAAACACGATGGTCCCCTACGCCTCGTTTTGTCTGAATGGGTTGGTTATCAGACCGACTGTTCTGAGCATGCGCTGGTCGTTACCCTAACCAGCTCAACTGAAAGCCACGTGATATTGTTTACATTGGGTTACTGTGTTTTACTGCGATTCGTGTGTTTTTAAATCAATAGTTTATGTAATATAATGACAAAATACGTTACAAAAGTGTAAACAAATTTGGCCCAAAATTGGAGAGACGCAGCAAAACAATCACAAGATTGATGACTTAATTATTATATTTTACGGTGAAAACTGATGTTACTGGTAAGCAAATACCAGCTATTATATTTTATATCACGAACCCAACCACTTCTATTCGTGTTTCCTTCCAACATAAAAAAAACAAAAAAACAATTCCAACCGCAAGTTTCTACCTCCGCATCCCACTGCATATATGTGTTGACCGAGGAACAATCTTCAAGGTCTGGATATGAAATTTTGTTTCAGACAAAATGACTGATCTGATGTGCAGGTGGCGTGCTGTCTCATTCCATCTGAGACAAAATGTTTTTATCTAATGGTTTTTGTATGAGTCATTATTGGATTATCCAGAGTGATACCAGCCTAAATTTTTAATTGAATTTCGCACCGTCCTAAAATTCATTAAAATTACTTGAAATAAATGGTACGGCGCACCGCACAGACTTTCTCTCTCTTTCTATAAACTCGTAAGATTTCTGAACGGAATAATGTACATTGTATCATCACCACTCCACATAAGAACACGCATAAAATAATATACAATGATATAGAATCAATGAGAAAAGAGGCGCATCTTTGTCCACCTAAGAGCATTTCAAACAGTTTAATGTCTTCCACAAGGGTCAACACTTCGTATTAAAATTTCGATTTCTGGTTAAAGTTTTAACATTTTATAAGGTGTTGCAGATCTTCAAGTCATCGCATTGATATTTAATTATTCATTTATACATTTTGACCAATAAAAAATGTAAATATTGACTATTGAGTCTAAAATGGAGATAGATCATTGCTATGCAAACATTTCTCCTAAGAGCTTTAAGGAAAAATAACATACTTTTTTAGATACTTATATTTAATTACTCTATGGCATTGGAGAATTATTGCGTTAAGACTTAAGTAGTATATGTTTACAACTAAAGCTCACAAAATTGTATTAATATATTTGCAAATATCTCAGAAACTGTTGCTTTTATAAAAATATATGTCAAATAAAAGTTTTTTATTTCTAATAGTCCTACAATTTTGCAATGATAAGTTGTTTAGTTTCTCAAATAGTTGTGGAGATACGGAAATTAACGCTTCTGTAAAGTACCCTAAAAATCATTTTCATAGGAAAATGAAAATAGCCAGTTTATTTATAATCTTAATCAACGCCTAGATACGAATTTTAATCAAAATCGTTTGAGCAGATTTTGAGAAAACCAAATTTTTCTCTTTTCGCCCTTCAGTAAACTACCCTTAATTTTAAGTTTTTATAGACACACAGACAGACGGCATTGCAAAGACTATTTTTTAGGGTTCGGGGGGTCATGAGACGTCGACATCCATCAACATTTCAGGTTAGTTTTTTTTTACGGTCGCAATACTTAAACTTTAATGTCCAAAAAGTTAAAAAAATTCATATAATTGCGTATAGATTGAAAGTTATTGATTTTATAAAAATATGTTTCGGATAAAATATCTGTATTATAAATATATATACATATTTGTAATGCTAAGTAATTTCATATCTCAAATAGTTTCGGAGCTATTATAAAAAATGTTAATTTACGCATCAGACCGGAGCCCTTAAAGCCATTTTGCCGAAATATTGAGAGTAGCCATTTTGTTTGGAATATTTATTAATGTTCATAAATGAAATTTAATCAAAATCGTTAGAGCCGATTTTGAGAAAATCGACTTTTTCTCTTTTTGCCCTTCAGTAAACTACCCTTAATTTTAGGGGTAGATATCCAATTCCAAAAACCGCTCGGGGCAACCCTATGAAAACCCTAGATATCAAGTTTCAGCTCAATCGGTAAAATAGTTTAGGCTCTAGTTGGAGGTACAGACAGATAGACAGACAGACAGACGGCAATTCAAAAACCACTTTTTCGGATTCAGTAAGTCATGAAACGTCAAAATTCATCAAAATCTCGAGTTCGATTTTTTTGACGATCACCATACTTTCTCTACCTGTAAGATAGAGAGAAAGTAAAAAAAATAGATATAAAGCTGAAACCAAAACAAGCATTGCAATCTCACCCAAAATACGCCGTGACACTAAGGTTGGAAACCGCTGAGGACTGCAGTAATTAAACGTGTGCAGAAGATATTTCCTGTATACCGGATATCCGGTGTCTTCCGGTATCCCTCGCAATCTCATTGGTTGAGTTATTTCCTGAAGGTATTATACGTATAGGCCATTGCCTGCTTCAGGTTGGAGTTTCCTGTCCATTTGGAGGTCAGGGGGAGTTTTCTCAAAATCCATCCTACAAATTGTATTCCCTAAATATATACAGCTATTTAAGTAATTGATAATCTATATTACAATAATGTAGGCAATAAAAATAACTGTAATAATTATTTACAACTATAAACTATTTATTCTTGCACTATCATTTATTTAATTTTAGACAACGTTGATGGATACGCAGACTAAATGTCAAGCTCACCTAATCTGGTTTGTTGGTGATGGAGGGGTCGGGGTTTAAATCTCGTCTGTGAGTAATGAGGGTGACTATGTTCCCCCTAAATGGAATTCCCCTTTCCTTTTCCAAGCCGCCTCGGTCAGCGAGAAAGTATCACTCTCTGTCAAGCCACAGGGCTTAAAAATATAAGGGTATTAGTAGTTTTTACGGAGCTACTTCTATATTTTGTCTAGGCTTATACTCACTTTCACCCTTCACATAAAACCACCCTTTGTCATGTCATCAAGAAACTTTTTATCTCTAGGTAAAGAGGAGAGCTCGCTACCAGTTCTCAGATATCTTAACATTTTCTGTTGTGGGCCTATCAGAAAATTACTGTATTTGTTAGAGGAGGCTGAAACTAGATCCCTTTTTCATCAAGCCTAGTTGAGGAAAAAGAGCTTTATTGGAATATTTTCAACTTTATATTGGAGTGCATCATATTTTGAAATGACGCATCGTAGAATTAAAAATTGCTTTAGAGCCGAACGTCTACTCGTCAATTTCTCGCTTACCGAGGCGGGTCCCTTACCTTTCTAATTTATACCCTTTTGGTGTAGTAAAATGCTTTTAGTCTGGAAGGTTAGCAAAACGAAGAGCAAAAATAATAATTTTAAGTGCTGTTCTTGATTTTTTTTTAAAAAATGGAGCGCTTGCGACCGGACAGGGGATAATGAAAGAGGGAAGATGGTGAGTAGGGGGAGAATAGAAGGAAGATGCTGGGAGCAGTGCCAGAAGATAGATAGACTCTTCACTTATGTATCACAGCTAAATAACACACCTAGCCTGGTTTTTTTAAAAAAAGATAAATAGCGTCAGTGTCGATGAACTATCATAGTGCCACTAGCGGATCTAGGGTCAAATGTTTATTTCACCTTTTTTTTTAGATACTCTGTGGTTTAGTGTGGGTTTTTATTGTTGCCCGTATGTAAATGTTAGCCCCTTGAGCAACAAGATATATTGTAGACAGACATGCATACAGTCCACTTTTAATAGGAAGAGTATTTTAGACAATACAAACATATTTTATAGTGATCAACATTGATAGCGTTTCACTATATTATTAGTGATATTTTATAGGGATTGATAATATCTATCAAGTGAGACAGTTGTAAATCACATGATTTGACATGAATAAGTGAAAGTAGATCTTGTTTTAGACTTCAAATGAGGACCTTCCGAATAGAATTTTACTGTACCTACATACACACAAGTACACATTCATATACAAACATATCTCCCGATTTTATCAGAAATAATATTTCTTGGTTACTTCTATCACGGTGTGTGATAAATAGCACATGGAGCCACAAAGATGGGATGTATAAATAAAGGAGAGAGAAATATAGGATGAATAAAGAGAGAAGAAAGATGTGCAAAGAACAAAGTTATACCAACCTTTTTAAACTGACGCCCCTCTTTGTATATCATTAAATTCCAACGCCACCGCTCCTCACCTCACTATTTTTTGGGATAGTTATAGTAAATATTTAAATTGTTTATTTCTAATTACCCGCCTCGGTGGCATAGTTGGCTAACGCGCTAATCGTGTTGAATTCTACTGTTGAGGACGGGAAGATCGAGGTTCGAATCTCGGTCGGGTGAACTGGGGGTGGTTTTTCCTGAATGGTTTTCTACTCTCCCTCCACGCAAATGCGGGTGCACTTCCTCTAAATTCAAACTTCTCAATTCCTAATCCATTAGCGTAATTAGTACTTAAGCGTATAACCCGAACGGGTAGTAAGATGCGATGCTAAATGTTAATGATAATGGTAATTTATTTCTAATTGTTGTAACTACTGCTTTTTTTTTAGCACCACGTCTTACTACCCGTTCGTTTTATGCGCTAATGTACTAATCACGCTATTGTTTGAGGGATTAGCATGTTTATGTTTAGAGGAGGTGGCATTTGCGTAGAGGGAGAGTGAATACATATTTTTAAAAACCACCCTCAGTACACCCGACCAAGATTCGAACTTCAATATCCCCGACAAAAGAAATAAAATAATTCTGAAATAAAGATATAAAGTTTAATTTTCTTCTCGTGGTGATATCAATAGTTCTAACTTTTCTCTTCATTTAAAAAGTTTATAATCTAATACCGCTGTACTCATGACAGATATTCAACAACTGTTGATATCAACCTGTGACGAAAATTAAACTCGTTTCTTCTACTGGATTTTTTTTTGTTTGGTTAAAAAAAAATGTTCTGCCATAGAAGCTACAAAAATTACTGTTCTTAACTCGCTTTCCCACATTCGCTAAATTGAATTTAAATTAAATAGAAAATAAACATAAAACTATAGCTTATGATAAAGATTGTGAACTATATTTTTTTCTACGTTCTATTTAGTGATACATTTCTGATTTTACTTAGTGGTTGGTACACCTGCCTGCTAAATGACACCAGTCTTTTTTTACGGCTACGTTTTATTGTCTCTGTGGAAATCAACTAATTTGGTTACGGTCACGGGTTACTGTGCTGTTCTTTGCCTTTACGACTTTTATAAACTTCTGACCTTGAGGTTCAGGGTGATATAAGGTGACTTTAATTACTACAAAAAAATTGTGATTTATTTTATCATACATTAAGACTATCACAACGTACGCACCTAAATCAAACATTTCTTAGACGAGACTTTAGCGCATTAGGTAATGTGTCTTCATTTTAAGTGCAGCAGAAGGGAGCGCGAGTAATTTTACAGTTTTTATAGCATTACTTTTTTTGCACATAATAAATCAAATATTTCTTCAGTAGCAACATAGAGTTTAGTTTTCTGCACGTGCTAATATCAGCAGATCTTGAATATCTTTCAATGGTGTCCTGGAATTTTATCAAAACTTTTTAAATAAAGAGAAAATATTTTGACAAAATTCCAGGACACCCTTGACAGATATTCAAGATCTTTTGATATTAGCACGTGCAGAAAACTAAACTCTATGTTGCCACAGGAGAAATATTTGATTTAATTTTGCCAAAAAATTTAAATTCTATAAAGATTGTAAAAATACCTGCGCTCTCTCCAGCCGCACCTTAAGGGTCTTGAGTTTGATTTCCGGCATGGAAGAACAATTTATAATTAGGTGAATTGGGACTTCCCCTTGAATGGTAACTAAATAATGAACGCGTTACGGTGTGTTTATCATAATATGGTAAAGCGAGTGTGTAAGTAATGTTCTGTGTCCTCTCCGAATGTGTACTTAAAAATAGATTCTACACTCTATTTCTGGCGAACGTGTGAGTCAAGCTTAACGCTTTGCCAGCCCTCACGGCCGAATAGTTATTGCTTTATCGTCTAATTAACGCAACGAAAATTTAAGTCAAGGCTTTTAATATTCGATGATTACTACAGTTTATGAATTAGTATGACACGAATCAATTTTGAAATTTGTAATGGCATGTAATGACTCGGTTATTATCCACTGAAGAGCAATTATTTTTTAATATATTTCTCAAAGCTCTTTACTAGAACCTCATATTTTGCGTTTGTCTTTTATAGATTTTTTGTTGTTGTTGTTATCTCTAGCTGTGTGACGAATGATAATGAAGCTATTAGTATTCTGTTTTTCTCGTTTAAACTTCACAGCTATGATCTACAAAAAACGTTTATTTAGTAGGCCTACTGTTAAAAAACGGTGGCTTCTAAAACCAGTAACTATACTATCTACTTTAATCGCCTATTTATGGTGTCATCATTAACACTTAATAGAGGTTTGGGAAAGAAAGAGCTATTGTAGTCCTTAAAAACTAAGATTGTATCTAATATAACCAAGCATTATTGTTTGTATACATTCTTTGTGTCATAGCTTAGTTTGTGTTTTTAAAGGAAATATTTCCAAAATGATTGAGAACTGTTTTTTGATCCGGAATCAAATCAAGATATTATATATGTGTATGAGGTATTTAACGTGCCCTTTCTGAACCGACTGATCATATCAGTACACGAACTATAAATTAACTTTAATCTGTAACAGACACAAAATCCAGCCCCCGGCCGTTAATTCATCACCGTAAAAAGGGCAACCCACATTTCACCAATGATACATTTTTCGTCCATGCTGGGAATAGAACCTGGGACTCTTTGATTAGAAGGCAGACTCACAACCAATTGGACTAATGTGTCTGATTATTTATTTGATAAAGAACTCAATGCTAGTCTGTCCCCGTTGTAAAATATATAGTTTATCTACGGTGAGAGTGTAACAGCCATCAGAAGGTTCTTTATTGCAAATATTGATTGAAAATGTTTCTATAAGCGTTTGATAACAATTTTTATTGATAATATAGTATTACTGAGCACATAACAATTATTTACTAATAGGTTGACATTAGTGACTTTCAGACAACGTTTGAAATTTTAAAAAAAAACATTCCTACCGGAGATATGATATATTTTAGTTTCCTATTTACCGCGTCTTAGTAAGCTAACATCATTTGATTACACTAATTGTGTCAGGATAAGTAAGGTAGAATTTAGAGGAAGTGTACCAAGCTTTGCGTGGTGGTGAGGGGGGAGGAGGCGAGAAAATATTTAAAAAAATACAGCTTCAGTATAGCAGGTCTGGGATCTTCCCCAACACCAGCAAGCCCTACTAGATGATCTTGACGTCTAGTCCGTGTGCCCACTACCGTGGTTTTTTTTTTAGTGCAGTCAGAGGGATTCTATACAAAGCTATGAGATTCTGTTTGGACTCTAGGTGGTATAATAATGGCTATTGATATTTAATGTTAAGTATAGCAATGTTGTATTTAACTTTAAGGTGGGGATGTGAGAAAAGGGCAGTGTTTTTAAAGTTTTTATAGCAAAACATTTTTTTTTGGCCGAAATAACTAAAATATTTCTCCAGTAGAAACATAAAGTTCAATTTTCTTGATATGGTGATATCAGCAGTTGTTGAATATCTGTCATGAACATAGTGGCACTAGATGAGAAACTTTCTAAATGAAGAGAAAAAGCTGTCAACTAATTCCAGGACATCCTTGATAGATATCCAATAACTTTTGAGGTCACCATTTGAAGAAACTTAAACTATATATTTCTATTGGAGCAGTATTTAATTTATTCTAGTCAAAAAAAGTTAAGCTATAAAAAATTCAAAAACACTTACCTTTTCTCGCGTGCCCTCTGGAGCTATATTTAAAAAGTTCGCAAAAAATTGTTTTTATTTATTTTAGCACCACGCCTTTTTATTAATTCGGACTGTGCACATAAGCACTAATTACTCTAGTGTGTTAGGGGTGAGTAAGGGTGAATTTAGAGGACGTGTACCCACATTTGCGTGGAGGGAGAGTGTAAAACTATTTAGGATAAAACAACCTCAGTACACCCAACCAGGATTTAAACCCCGATCTCCTCATTGTCAGCAGTCCAGTCCATTGAGAGTGACGCCTTATACCATGTGAGCACCGATACAGCTCTCTTGATGATGATTATTAGGATAATTTTATAGTAAAGTTAATATAATTAAATTGTCTTAATTGATATATTTATTGATCTTAATACATTTCCGATTCAAGAGTGAAACAATCAAAAAACAATTAAAAACCTTAAATCAATTTCTTAGCGCCCGTAAATTTGCAAAAGTATGTTTCATCGACAGCATTCTGCCACTTTCATTCCCCACAAATAAAAAATTCAAGGTCAAATTTTTAATTTAGTAAAGCCCATATTGGTGAACATTTATTGATTTAAAAAATGTATTTAAAATTGACATATGAATACGGGAATTGAGCTCAGAGGTGCTAAGCGAAGTGTCTCAAGTTCGATTCCTGTATCCAAGTGTCATTTTTTAAGTATATATAAGTGAATGTTTGGGAACTACAGTCATCCGTACCAAAAGGTTACATTTTATTTTTTTATTTTTTTATTTGATGCTGTTCTTTAAATACATTTTATTATTGAGAGTTGGGACACTCTTGATTTAAAGGTGTGAAGGTTCATGTTCATCAAATTATAAAAAGAGTAGAAATCAAATTGGTAGGGATCGTTGTTAGCGATTTGAAGAATGGAAGCGGGTGTAGTTCCAATGTTCTGTTACTAATATTTTATGGGCATTAATAATATATGAAATCAAAGCCGACACGTTGAATTCAATTTTATTTTGACCTCCACATCTGTGCTAGTTAATTTACTGACTCATCGCTTCAAGGGTCTAATTGACACGTGTGTGTGTTAGTGTGTTTGTGTTTGTGATAGTATACATTACAAGTCTACTGTTGGCCAGTGGACTACTGGTAGTTCATATCGTTACTACATTCTTACTAGTAGTCCTGTAAGCAGTAGCCCTCCCTTCCTCCCACCATGTTATTATCTTTATTAAAGCCTTACTAGTAGTCCTGTAAGCAGTAGCCCTCCCTCCCTCCCTCCATATTATTATCTTTATTAAAGCCTTAATAGTAGTCCTGTAAACAGTAGCCCTCCCTCCCTCCCTCCCACCATGTTATTATCTTTATTAAAGCCTTACTAGTAGTCCTGTAAGCAGTAGCCCTCCCTCCCTCCATGTTATTATCTTTATTAAAGCCTTACTAGTAGTCCTGTAAGCAGTAGCCCTCCCTCCCTCCATGTTATTATCTTTATTAAAGCCTTACTAGTAGTCCTGTAAGCAGTAGCCCTCCCTCCCTCCATGTTATTATCTTTATTAAAGCCTTACTAGTAGTCCTGTAAACAGTAGCCTTTCCTCCCTCCATGTTATTATCTTTATTAAAGCCTTACTAGTAGTCCTGTAAACAGTAGCCCTCCCTCCCTCCATGTTATTATCTTTATTAAAGCCTTACTAGTAGTCCTGTAAACAGTAGCCTTTCCTCCCTCCATGTTATTATCTTTATTAAAGCCTTACTAGTAGTCCTGTAAACAGTAGCCCTCCCTCCCTCCATGTTATTATCTTTATTAAAGCCTTACTAGTAGTCCTGTAAACAGTAGCCTTTCCTCCCTCCATGTTATTATCTTTATTAAAGCCTTACTAGTAGTCCTGTAAACAGTAGCCCTCCCTCCCTCCATGTTATTATCTTTATTAAAGCCTTACTAGTAGTCCTGTAAACAGTAGCCTTTCCTCCCTCCATGTTATTATCTTTATTAAAGCCTTACTAGTAGTCCTGTAAACAGTAGCCCTCCCTCCCTCCATGTTATTATCTTTATTAAAGCCTTACTAGTAGTCCTGTAAACAGTAGCCTTTCCTCCCTCCATGTTATTATCTTTATTAAAGCCTTACTAGTAGTCCTGTAAACAGTAGCCCTTCCTCCCTCCATGTTATTATCTTTATTAAAGCCTTACTAGTAGTCCTGTAAACAGTAGCCTTTCCTCCCTCCATGTTATTATCTTTATTAAAGCCTTACTAGTAGTCCTGTAAACAGTAGCCCTTCCTCCCTCCATGTTATTATCTTTATTAAAGCCTTACTAGTAGTCCTGTAAACAGTAGCCTTTCCTCCCTCCATGTTATTATCTTTATTAAAGCCTTACTAGTAGTCCTGTAAACAGTAGCCCTTCCTCCCTCCATGTTATTATCTTTATTAAAGCCTTACTAGTAGTCCTGTAAACAGTAGCCTTTCCTCCCTCCATGTTATTATCTTTATTAAAGCCTTACTAGTAGTCCTGTAAACAGTAGCCCTTCCTCCCTCCATGTTATTATCTTTATTAAAGCCTTACTAGTAGTCCTGTAAACAGTAGCCTTTCCTCCCTCCATGTTATTATCTTTATTAAAGCCTTACTAGTAGTCCTGTAAACAGTAGCCCTTCCTCCCTCCATGTTATTATCTTTATTAAAGCCTTACTAGTAGTCCTGTAAACAGTAGCCTTTCCTCCCTCCATGTTATTATCTTTATTAAAGCCTTACTAGTAGTCCTGTAAACAGTAGCCTTTCCTCCCTCCATGTTATTATCTTTATTAAAGCCTTACTAGTAGTCCTGTAAGCAGTAGCCCTCCCTCCCTCCCTCCATGTTATTATCTTTATTAAAGCCTTACTAGTAGTCCTGTAAACAGTAGCCTTTCCTCCCTCCATGTTATTATCTTTATTAAAGCCTTACTAGTAGTCCTGTAAGCAGTAGCCCTCCCTCCCTCCATGTTATTATACTGTCTATCTATAGTCTTAGGATTAATTTTTTCTTGGACTTTAAGATTTTAACCTGGTGATAAAACTAGACAAAAAAATTGATACTATATTCAATAATACATTATGTTAGTGTCTATATAGAAAATATAATCAAATTTGTTAAAGCGAATTTCGATAAAATCGATTTTTTTTTCTTTTTGCTTTTCAGTAAAATACCCTTAAATTTAGGGTTAGATATCTAATTCCCAATACGCCTCAGGCGGACCTTATGAAAACCTCAGATACCAAGTTTTAGCCCAATTGGTAGAATAGTTTTGGCTCTAGCCCAAGGTACAGACAGACGGACATACAGATAGACGGCATTGCGAAAACATTTTTTTTATTTCAGGAGGTTATGAAACGTTGACATCTATCAAAATCTCAAGTTCAATTTTTTTTACGATCACAATACTTTTTCTCCGAGGTGTTGAAAGAAAGTAAAAATTAGTGGTTATATAATATGAGAATCTCTAATTTGAAAACTTTGCCTGGTTCGACTCCCGTTTCCAAAGAATATGTTATGTCGCTGCGGATATAACCGTATTTAACAGCTATAATAGCTTGTATATATAATCCATTAGACTAGATGAGCTAGACATTTAGAACGTGAGTGTACAGGAGTTGATGCAATATTCCAATTAGACCTATGTATGTTTAATGAGATATTTAATGATGAATTTGAGCTAAAGGTAAAATATTAGCTGAAGCATGCATTTTGTGAAGCTTAGCATTAATTAAACTATAGTAAGATTCCAGCGAGAAGTACCTTTTAGGAAATAAAAATGTATTTATTTCTGGTCAACATTTATGAAATTTTACGATATTATCGATGTGATTTAATAGTTTTTGATAAAATCCAGCCAAAATATCAGCTCTAGATCATATAGCTTGCCGTATGAGCATAACAAAAAGAATTTAGTAACCTTAATAACACGTCAGGTCCTTCCAATCGGATTCCTATTTTAAATGTATTCTATTGAAATTCCTCTTGACTGCTCATTTTACCAATTACTGCCAAACATTATCCGTCACGTGATCGCGTCATTACGTTGTACTAACTTGTACACAGAGTAGTAACTGTCTATATATACCAATATTGTTATTATAATCCATTCGGATGACATGCAGTGGACCTAATTTCACAAGACATAAAGTTTATGAGCTATGACTTTATATGTCTTATAAAATTAGGTCCAGTGAAGTTAGGTCTTGTGAAGATAGGTCTTTTAAAGTTTAGGTCTTGTGCCTTTAAGTTCACTACCTGTTTGAAAAGTTAAGGATATTTTTAAGTAATCTATGAAAAAATTAATTTTAGTTTTATTGCTATTAGGTCCAGTGCGTTTAGGGCTAGTAAAGTTAGGAGCTATAAAATTATGTACTGTGAAGTTAGGTCTTATGGGGTTTAGTTCTTATAGCATTTAGGTCTTGTGCCGTTAGATCTTATAAGGCTAGGTGTAATAAATTATAGCTTCCATCTCATTATAAATATTAGGTCCCATCAAGACCATCAAATAAACAACATTAAAATAATCAATCACCTCTTAGGTTTTAGAACCTATGACCTTGCCTTGAGGGCTATAGGACCTGGGGTTGAGGGTGCATGTCAGGACCTGCATAGGTTGCGTACAAAGGGGGTAGGGAGCCATTTTGTTTTTCCACATCCCGCTATAAGATTAAATATAATTTTAATTATATTTAATAAGATTTTAATTCTATGCCGCCATCTCTAATTGCCGCGAGGGTTAGAGGATGGAGGGTATGGAGCCAGGAGGTAGAGGAGAAGGGGGTGGAAAGCCTGTCGAGACCTGCACAGGTTGAGAGAGTGTAATTCACCGTTATAGACTCTGAGAGCTAGGGTTCCAGGGAAGAGAACAATGGGATCAAGTAGTTGGGTGTAAGATATAGAGGTTTAGTGTGGAGGATGTAATCAGAATAGGGTGGGTGCATCAGCATTTGCCTGGAGAGAGAATGGAGATACATATACACCTTTAAAGTGTGAGGGAGGGTAAAGGTGGTTTAAGAAGTTGGGTGTGGGAAAGAAGGGGTGAAGGGGTGGGGGGTTGAAGGATTAGGGGGAAGGGCCGAGAGGATGTAAACGAAGCGGAAAGGAGGGAATTCACTGTTATAAGGTCTCAGGGCTATTGTGACCATTCGACGCAAAGTTAGTTGCTACCGCTAGTTAGCTTAAATGTCACACGGGGAATAGAATTAGTATGAAAAGTTGGCCAGTAAAGAAACTTTTTTGTAATATGTATGTTGAAGACGTGTAATTAAACGGAGTAGTTTATTTAATTTCAACTTTATTCTTTAAATCAAAAGTGAGTTGTAACTTTTTCACACAAAACAAAAACTTGAAAAAAAAATTATTGGTAAGAATAAACAAAATGCGACCAATCAACAAAAAATGAGTTTCCCCAAAACTCCCCTTAAATGATTTTTTAAAATATTTTACATAGTTTCACTTAAGTCCCAGCAGGAGACGGCACTTCTCAAACTTTGGTCTATTCAACATCTTGGTAAACATGTCTACCTGTTGTTCTTCTGTCTACACATATTATACCTCAATTATTCCTTCAGCAACCTTGTCACAAACAAAATGTTACCGTATGTCTATGTGTTTGAGCCTCTTGTGGTGCTCAGGGTTCTTAGCTACCAGGATTGCAGATTGGTTGTCCTCAAAAATATTGATGACAAAATATTTCTTTAGCATATCTCCAAGAATCCTCCAAATCCAACAAGCTTTACTTGCTGCTAAACTTAAGGCAAAATATTCCAATCCTGTGGAAGATAATTCCACTGTTGATTGTTTCTTTGAACACCAAGAGACACAAGATCCAAAAACGTTGAAGGTGTAACCGGTTGTAGATTTCCAGTCTTCTAAGTCTCCTCCCCAGTCTGCATCTACAAATCCTTCTATTTCAGTATGGGTCCGATTTCGGTCATATATTAGTTTCAAGTCAATAGTTCCTCTAATGTATCGTAGCAATCGTTTTAATGCTTGCCATAATTCTTGGCTGGCACAGCTTTGATAACGACTGAGATATCCCACTGATGCACACAAGTCAGGCCTTGATCACAACATTCCATACATCAGGCATCCAATTAATTTGCGGCAGTTTGTTTCCGCCGCTTGACTTTCAGGAATGTCTCGCTTAAAGTTGTCAATTTTAATGACAGGGTCCAATGGTACACTTACTGGTCTGCGTTATTCCATACCAAAAGTTTTAAAAACTGTTGTAAAATATTTTTCTGGGAAATTTCAAGAATTCCGGAGTTAAATTCTGATAAATGTGTATACCAATATACTCCTGAACTATTCCCATATCTTTCATCTTGAAACTATCGCATAAACTCTCTTTACGGATACAATATCTTCAGGGCTTGAACCAACTATCAAAAGATCATCTACAAAAACAAGAACATAAAGTTTGTTTTCTCCTTCATTTATGTAGCTTAAACAATAGTCATTTTGAGATCTTTTAAACCTATTCTGTACCAAAATTGAATTGAGTTTTTCATTCCAATAGCGTGGTGATTTTTTCAGAGCATATATAGATTCATTCAGTTTCCAAACTTTTTTTGTCTTTTGCTCAATTTCCTTGGGTACTTGCATGAAAACCTCTTCTTTTATTTCGCCATAAAGAAAAGCACTTTTCACATCCATTTGATAAATAGGCAACCCAAAATGATTAACAACCGCAGGTAAAAACCCTAAGTGTTGGCAATTTTGCTACTGGTGCGTATATTTCTGAAAGATCAAATTTGTCAGTTTGTTGGAAGCCCTTTGCCACCACTCGTGCTTTAAATATTTCATGCTTTCCTGTCTCGCTGCTCTTCCTGGTAAAGACACATCTACAGCCAATGACATCGGAATTTTCTGGGCAGTCCACTTCCATCCAGACGTAATTTACACTCAGAGCTTGTAATTCTCGGTCGATGGCCTGTTTCAATTGTTCCCATTCAGGATGCTTCATGGCCTCTTCAAAGGTTTGTGGATCTTCAAGATTGGCTAGAAGGCTTGTTTCATAATCTTCAAGTTTAATCGGTTGTTTCAATTTAGTTCGGTTTCTGAGAACATATTTACTCTCTCTTTCATCATTTGTTTCATATTCAACATGTTCAGACTCTTCTTCACTGTCGCTCAAACTTTCCCTTTCATTTCCTACTTCTTCTACACCTTTATCTTGTTCAATCTCTTCCAGTACATTCTCAATTCCTTGATAATTTTCTCGGTTGTTGGCCTCTATTTGATTATTTCCATTTTCAACTCTATCTTCATTTTCCGAATCTTCAATTTCACCTTCACCATATACCTTAAATTGTTGTAGGCTATCAGGTAGTTGTAATAGGGCAGCAGTTGCTCCCCTTAAATCACTACTTGGTCCATCTTCATTCAAGAATATCACATCACGTGCAAGAGTAAATTTGTTATTTTGCGGGTAGTAAATTTTATAACCCTTAGTGTGATCGTCATAGCCAACAAAGGCACCACTTTGACTGTTTCGGTCTAATTTCCTCTTTTTTTTCTTTTGGAATCTGCACAAAAACTTTGCAACCAAAAACTTTAAAGAAATTTACATCAACTTCTTTGATTAAACAAACCTCATAGGGTGTTTTATCTTTCACCGAATTCTTTGCTGTATGATTCAAAACAAAAACACTTGCATTAATTTCTTCAGCCCAATACTTTTTGTCCATGTTTTTTTTGCAGCGAATATGGTTACACAGCATTCAACTACAGTACGCATGTCTCGTTCTGCCTTTCCATTCTGCTGGGGACTATACACCACTGTGCGTTGGTGCCTGAATCCGTGATCTTAAAGTAGCATCTTAATTTCTTTGTTCACAAATTCGAGTCCATTATCAGTCCTGATAGTTTGTACCTCACCTTCCAAATTTATCCTGGCAGTCTTCAAATATGTAATCATTTTTTCTTTCACTTCGGACTTCTCCGTTAAGAAAAATACAGTTCGGTAGCGAGAAAAATCCTCTCTGGTCAGCATCATGCACCTAGACCCTCCTATAGATGGTTCTTCAAACAGCCCACAAAGGTCGATATGAACCAATTCCCCAACTTTTGTTGTTTTGGATGTACTTGCTGGAATAAGTAGACGTTGTTGTTTACCATTTATACATGATTTGCAAAAGGGGTTTTCGACAGGCAAGTAATCCACTTTGTGTGACTTAAGGAATTTTTTCACATGACGAAAGTCTTGGGGAGCCAGTCGTTCATGCCACTCAACTAAACTTTCCCGTTTGGTTGATGAAAAATTCACATACAACATGAAATCATCAAATTGAAAATTCATTTTAAAGAGTTTTCCATGTCTGCTGGCTGTTGCATAGATTTTTCTTATTTTGTCAACAAATTTGCAGATTTGTTTATCAACAAGCAAATTATGACCTCTATCAAGGGTCGAACTAACGGAAAAAAGGTTAACTTCAAGTTCCGGGACAAATTCTGAATGAAATGTTCCCGTGTGACGTAATAGCAAGAGTGGGCAGTTTGCGGCAACGACACATCGGTACTTGAGATATCGGGGAAATGTGCCCTGTGGTAGCAAAAAGGGTACAATAGTAAGGAAGCTTTTGCAAGAAATGCAGAAATTTTACTAGAGGCTAGTAAGGAAATAGGTTAAGAAGTGAACTTTGAAAAGACTAAGTATATGATAACAAAGAGAACACAGACTGAAGAAGATAATTTAGAGATTATTTCCAACAACATATCATTTGACAGGGTTAATGGGTTTAAATATTTATGAACAATTTTAACTAGCAATACCGAAATTAGATTGGAAATTATGAAAATAACACAGTCGGGAAATGCATGCTATTACTCGGTCATTAAGTTGTTCTCATCTCGCCTGGTTTCAAAGAATGTAAAACTCGACAATAATTGTACCGGTTGTTCTCTATAGGTGTGGAACGTGGTCTCTTACCTTACATTACGAAAATAAATTTAGGATGTTCGAAAACAAGATGCCTAAGAAAATATTTGGTTCAAAAAAAGGAATAAGTCTACTCGGGAGTGGAGGAAGCTTCATAATGATGAGTTACATAACCTGTACTAATCACTCGACATTACTAGGATAATCAAATCGTTTAAATTACGGTGGGCAGAGCATTCAGCGCGAATGGGAGAAGCTAAATCTGTGTTCAGGGTATTAAGTGGTAAACCCAATGGGAAGAGACCATTGGAAATACCTAGATGAAGATAGGAGGATAACATCAGAATATACCTGAAAAATATAGGGTGTAATGAGATGGACTGGATAGAACTAGCTTTAGATAGGGATAGGTGGCGTACTTTTTGTAAGTGCATTAATGATCTTTCAAGTCACTAGTGCCGTATGGAAAGTAATATATTTATATACTGTATTATATTACAAGAAACAATTCTCAACACATAATGGAAGAGTTCCCATAAATAAACCGAATCTTCCCCACGAGTCAAAAAAATTTACCACCTAGACACAAAATAAAATTCTACCGTCCTCATCCCTGAACACTACCATAATTAATGAAGACTTATAAGTTATAACCCTGACGGGTCGTTAGACGTGTTAGAAATAAATATACTAGAAACTTGTTAATCCAAACTAATTGGGACCGAAGATTGTTCAAAATAGCGAAAACTAGGATTAAGCTGGAGACAGCTTGTGTTCAGAAATCTTAAATTACAATTGAATTTACTTTACATACATTACGGTTTCTGTATAGCCATTACGGTATATATTTTCCACTACCGGCTTGCTAGGCCTGTCTTAGCTACAAATGCCCTATAATTTATCTTAAGACTAGGACAGGAACAGCATCCAGTTCCCGGCCGTTAATTTATCAATGTGAAAGGGTAAATCCACATTCCATCAATAAAATTATTTTGGTTATGCCAAAAATCGACCTTGGGACCCTTAGCTCAGTGGGTAGACATTCTACCGACTGAGATAAGGTGTCGGATTAAATTACATTTGAATGATTTTTATAAAATTTACATTTATTTAATTTAAAACATATTGTACTGACTACAACATGCAAATAATTAGCAATTATTATCATTAGTTTCTCACGAGTTTGTCATCAATAAAACATATCTAATTTGACTTATTTTCTTTTACTCTTCTCCTCCCCTCCCGTTTTTTCAGAAAATAATTCTATTTGGATTATTGAGAATTTCGGACTACCAAGGTTGTATATAACGGGGTTTTACTGAATATAAAAATAGTGAATTGGCTAAACATCTCCAATGGTGTATACTGGATATCATCTCTGAGGGAACTGTATGTTTACTATTGGGAAACTGCGTTTTGATTCTCTAGTTTTCACGCAATATATTTTCTCTCAAATGCACGACAAATTTTTGCAATGCTGTATTGTCAATGTTACCAGTAGCTCATTCTCACTCCAACACAGTCATAGAATTAAACTTTTTGATTTTTGTGTAACTATTTAAAAAATAGGAATCATTCTTTTTCTTTTGACCTGTTGAGTAAAACCTGTTAAAGAAAAGAAAGAAAATATATATTGAGTTAATATTTTGTACATACGTTTGGTGTTTTTTTAACGCAAGTATAAATGTGGGCTAATAACATTTTTAAAAATAGTGTGTTAAGAGCGAACATTAATATCAACCCTTAATGTATGTTATACTAGATTATGTAGTTTGTGTTTCTTATAAGCTTAAAGTCTTACATAAACTTAAAGCAAGAATGTCCAGCCCACGATTCCTAGTTTATTTCAAGCGGCAAGCAAGTTTAAATTTAAATATTTCAAATTACAAAAATAAGCAATAAATTAGTCTCTCGTAGCTGACGTTAATGAGCGCTAATTTTCTTACCTTTTATCAATTTGACAGAATCGTAAGTATAATTTAATTTTATTTAGCTTTCAGAGAACTTTTGCTGCTCTCAGTCGGGGGAAGGTTGTGCATACCTGGCTTGAATCATGTTAAGAAAATTATGAAGAGTTTGTAAATGTTTAACCCTGAAAAGAAATGTCATGTCTGTGGCAAAAAAAAAAAAAAGTGAATGTTTCTGGCATAGACTTTACACAGAATCCCGTGGAAAATATATTTTTTCGCCTATACATCACTTTCATGCCTTATTGTTCGCTAATAGAAGCATTTCCAACGCGCGCTTCTTCCTCACGACCTAGCAATGGAAAGCCAAGATATTTGGCAACAGTTAACCGAGTGAGATAGAAGATAAATCTTCTTTCCATAAGACCTGCAGTTTCATTCAGGGGTAATATTCACCGGGTCCCACCAATACTCTCAGGAGCTGGCCTTAAATTATGTAAGGCTTTTTAAAAAATAATTTTTAACATCCCCTCTCCCCACATAAAGGATTCATGACCCCCCCCCCTCACCAATCTTACGTATTTTTTTTACGGTTCGATAAATAATTAATTAATTTTTAGACATAAGAATTATTAATAAAGCGAGCTATATGAAATTTTAGAATACTTGAATTACAGTAATTAAATGAAATATAAATGAAATTAAAATAAGAATTTTCTAACAAAAATAATTTATATTTTGTCTCACCATAAACATTGATTAAAAAACTCACGTAAAATGTATTTTGACCCCCATCTCCACCCCAAATAAAACCCTTACATAATATCAGGGCAGCCCCTTATCCAGAGGATTGGGAACTAACTATACAATGGACTGAGAAGGGTCTCATAGACGTACCAGGAGCCCTGCTCGGATAAGCGAGATATGTATCGCTAGTGTGAGCCATGGAAGGTTCTTACTCAGTCCTCCGTTGAGTAATGTGATCACACACATCTTTAGAAACCCTGCTAGGTTCTTACATTGTCTTATTTAATTTGTGTTTCTTTTATTTCCGGAGTAGTTCGAGAGCTGTCGAGCGGCAATAGCCGGCTAAAGGCGGAGTGGGCGAGAGCTGCTCTTGATGTATCAGGAAACAGATCAAAACAAAAACCCTAGATCAAGTATATTTCAGGCACTGCTGCAACCCGTCAACTATACGGTTAAAAATCATGGTCTGCACACGTGGCCACATGGTCTCAGGCCTCACTCTCGCAATAGATTGGACTGCCAATGACGGGTAGATCAAGGTCGGAATTCTGGTTGGTTAGGGTGGTTTTCCACTCTCTCTCCCCACGAAGATGTGGGTACATTTCTTTAAAATTAAGCCTTCCTCATCCCTAACCCATAAACGTAATTAGTACATGTGCGTACAAGCCGAACAGGTAGTAAGACGCGATGCTACAAATATAATCGTAGTATCATTTAAAACAGGGGTAAGCAAACGACAGCCCGTGAGTCAGTTCCGGCCCACCACCTATTATTGTATGCTAAACTGTTGGGGTGATTCACCTTTAAGGAAAAATACCCAAGGTACCAGCCAGGATTCGAACCCGATACCCCTAGGCTTGTAGTCAGGTGCACTGACTACCACACCACGGTGCTGGTTAATGATTTCAAGTCATTACAGTTGACTAGCTATAAGGGGTCAAACTTTATACTTTTTTGCTATTTACTTGCTATTGTTAAGGTAAAGTAATTAACATGGCAGAAAGCAGCGCTAAAGGCGAATCTTGGGAGATGAATGATTATAATTACAGACATGAGTCATATCTCAACCATAATCTAATAAATATTCGTAAATTTGAAAAATGACGCCTGCCCGGGACCCTTGGATTTATCACGTTATTGCTCTAACACTGCGCTATAATATTTCTTGGAGGGGGGAAAGAAAATGACCTACCTTCACCTCCATAGGTTCACTATTATCGCTAGTACTTGAAGAAAGTAAAAAGAAGAGTGGAATTACTAAATAACAAGCCACATATTTATAATCGACCTATTTTCATTTCAAAAAGTGATTTTCTACTTTTTATATGTGAATTACTTTGGGTAGTCATTTCCAAGCATTGAAATAAGATTTTAAAATATTCTGGGATTATTATTATTATTATTATTATTATTATTATTATTATTATTATTATATGTTCTGTCTTACCTTTTGTCAGTGAATTAGACCACCAATGCGTCCTGTCCTCTCCTCCTTCAGCTTCTATAATTTTCTTATTTGCTTAAAGTCATCCAATATTTGGATTATACTTTTTCCTAAGCTCCTCTTTCCCTCAACCTTTCCTCCTATTTAGGGATATAATAAATTAAAAATAAAAAGCAAGAAGAAAAACTTTGGAATCGCAGAAGTTTGGTTTCCGTGTAGATGACCGTAGAATTGCCGTCGGGCGGGAAAAACCTGCTAATAAAATGCGCCAACCTCATGTTTTAGTTAACATTTCCAAAATCCTTAGTTTTATTTATCACCAGGTTATTTCCGTAGCGTCAGAATCGAGAGAAAAGCAAATGCACAGGTTTTTTTTAATGTGTTTTGTGCTCGATGCCCAATTAACAAAGAGAAAAAAGGATGTGTGTAGTTTTTTTAATTGCGAGCTTGTAAATAGTGATTGCCACACAGTATAAGGTACTATCTGACAGTTTCAAAATATTCTAGAATGACTTTGATATATTTATACATCAAAGTATATGATCTAGAGTTTTCTCTTTCAATGGATAATATTAATGCCATTACAAAATATACAGTCCAATTTTCACATGAAGACAGATAGAAAAGTTTTTAGAACTACATTCACGTACTCATTAAAAAGTTATATTATCTGCAACTGTCACTTTTGATTAATATTATCAATAGGCCTATCTATAAAATAATACTAAAGTAAAATACTATCGATTTTAATAAAAAAAAGTTTTTATTCTCTAAAAGAACCATCCCATAAAATTTGAACTTTGCAATATTTCAATGTAATAGCAAAAAAAAAAAAAAAAAAATAGCACCAAGCAATTATATTTGTTAAGTACGGTTATAATAGCATCTAAATATTATATTCTTTAAATTTAAAAATGACACCTGCACAAATTAATCGAGCTCGGGACCTTTGGCTTAGTATGCCAATGCTTTGCCATTGAGCTATCCAGAAGTTGTCCCGTGTTCAGGGTCTGTTGTAGTTTCAGAAGTAGTAGACTCACCATTTGTGTATATATATACACAAATAGCCTACATATACAAATTGTATTATGATATATACACGAGTAAACTTTTAACTAGAAAGTTGAGTGAGTGCTTATTATTATATAACTTTTCCAAATAATAAGTTTAGATTATATTTTATTGCAATAGTGTGCATCTATCACTGCAACGATCCACTAGTATGTATATTAATACATATTTAATTATTTATATATAATCTGCAGCCATGTTTGCAGATTATTGCACAAAAATGTATTTCTAAACTTTTTATTGGGAAAATATTTATATAATAAGCTCTAACTCAACTTTCTAATTAAAAGTTTTCTCGTCAACTTTACCTAGATTTTTAGCTATCGGTGTTTAATTTGAATCAAAACATATATTTTCCCCCTTTACACTATGATGGGCATTTTAAAACGACCCTTCTTCCAACTCTATGTATTTGTTGTACCAAACCACTTAAGTAAAAATCGAGTTGTTATTTCTAACCAAAGAGAAATATTTTATTTACTGTTGTACAATAATACACAAATCATGGCTTCCATGGTGATGTAAGCAAAGATTGATTGCACAGATGAGCCACTGCCCAAACAGAAGGAAAAGATGGAACACTTGATAGTAAAATTAGGTTATAGTCTTAGGCTACTATTTCTGCTGACATCCCGGAACCCTAACCTTTAGAATGAGTGCTCGTTGGTCAAAATCGGTTAAAACCATTTTCTCGTAAATTGAATGGGTTTATCAAATGATAATTGAGATTGAGAAAATGGGAAAGAGTGTATTAGTTGGTTATTGTGTGAGTATGTGAGTGAGTGTGAGATTGAGACTGTTAGTGGTGAAGAATAAGTGTGAGAAAATGAGGGTGAGAAAGTGAATTTGAGAAGGTGAGTGTGAAAGAGTGGGAGTGAAAAAGAGAGAGAGTACGTGAGAGTGAGAAAGATTGTGTGAGAAAGAGTGTGAGAGAGAGTGTGTTATAAAGAGATTGTGTGAGAGAATGTGTGTAATAGAGAGTGTGTGAGAGAGTATGTGTGAAAGTGTGTGAAATAGTGTGTTTGTGATAGAGATTGTATGATAGAAAGTGTTTGAAAGTGTGTGTGAGAGAAAGAGTGTCTCAATAATTTAGTGTGTCAAAAAGAGTGTGTGAGAAAAAGAGTGTGTGGAAGAAGTGTATAGGGGAGAATGTGTGTGAGAGAGAGTGTGTATATGTGTGTGTGTGTGTGTGTGTGAGAGAGAGAGAGAGAGAGAAAATGTAAATGGGGTACACACAATTATTTTTAGCACCACGTCTTATTACCCATTCGTGTAATACGCTTATGTGCACTAATTACACTAGTGATTTTAGGGATGAAGAAGGTTATATTTATAAGAAGTGTACCCACATTTGCGTGGAGGCAGAGTATGAAACAATTTTGGAAAAACCACCCTCAGTACACCCGACAGAGATTTGAACCACGATCTACCTGTCATTGGCAGTCTTCTAGCCTATTGCCCGAGTCACGTCTTAGACCATGCAGCCACTGAGGTGGGTCAAAAAATATTACTTTGAAATATTATACACTCATAATTAAATGGTAGCTAGTAAACGTAACTGAATATATTGGGATTGTGATAGTCCACTAATTGAAAAAATTAACACCAAAACCCATTATTATTTAAAACAATTAAAATGGCTATCTAAATATTTTTAAGATCATTTTATCAATGTTTTGAAATTATTATACATACCAAAACATATTTAAACATAACTGTTTCGTTTTTAATTTCTAATTCACGAGCAAAACCAAACGTAAAAAATATTTTCGTGAATTTGACTAATTTAACATTTAATTTGTGAATCATAGTCAATATTGATGATTTAAATGAGAATTAATACTAACAACACTCCAACAACAATAGATGATTCCCCAGTCTAGGAAATTAATTCCTTCAATCAGAAAATGTAGGTGAAAGATGTGCTGGAAACAGCTATTATAATGGCCATTTTGTGATCAGAGGTAGATATTCTATAATAATTCATTAACAAGGAAAAGTAATAACGCAAATAAAATGAAATATTTCTAACCTACTATCATTGGCTTGTATACAGGGGTGCCTACTTTGGAAAATTATTGAGGGGGCGGGGTCTGGAAGGCCAGGGGTCCACTCCCGGAATATTTTTAAAAATTAAGGTCTATAAACTTGAGTTTTGGGCCTATTTAGGACTTAAATCTTGGGGTTTTTATAGATAAACTTGTTTTGGTCAAAATAAATAAAATATTATTCTAATACAAACATAGAATTTAATTTTCTTCACATGGTGACCTCAAAATTTCTTGAATATCTGTTAAGGGTGTACTGGAATTTAATGACAACTTTTTCTCTTCATTTAAAAAGTGACTCATCTAATGCCACTATGCTCATGACGGATATTCAAGAATTGTTGATATCAAGATGTGAAGAAGATTAAACTCTATATTTCTACTCGAGCAATATTTTATTTATTTTGTCCAATAAAATGTTTTACTATAAAAACTGCAAAAGCACTGGCCTTTTCTCGCTTCCCCTTCCATCCCACCTTAAGAGTCACTGAATTTACCTACGGGGCCTAGCCCCGCAAATACTTAGCAAGCATCCTATCAGTTATAGAAAAGGTAATATAAACAAGCTCGAATCTAGTTCGGGTAAAAAACTTGAAGACACATTAACAATTAGGTCATGGTCACAATTCTATGAGTCTAGCTGCGAAAAAAACTTAGGAAATCTAAAAAAAATCTGCAAAAGCAGTAATTGGCGGGAGTGGGGATAGTCCCGGGTACTTAAGTAATACTAACTTATTATTGCTTGGTTAGTCGCCACTAATTTACTTCCTACATACTAACTTCCTGGTTGTCACACAAGCACTCAAACACTCCGCCTAGTTCTTGAATATCGAACAAAGTTTGTTCAAGTTCAGGATAGGAACTCCATCCAACTTTATATTCAACTATGAATTGCATTTTAACTTTTATGATTTACATTTGCATTTTTTTTTTTTTGCAGTCGACTCATTCAATGTAGGCTTTTAAGAATACAGCATTTGAAAATATTGCTATAGCTTTTTTTTTATATAACCTTGAACTTTATAAAATATTGAGTCAAATTCAACTTTTTTTCGAACATTCTTC
>CABFWB010000390.1:141784-163943 GCA_902151455.1 Timema bartmani | reverse complement strand
CACCGCGTCTTACTACCCGTTCGGGTTATACGCACTTACGCTAATGTGCAATGGTAGGGTGATTGTGAGATGAAATGGAGGACCTACAGTTTAACGTGGGATCCGAACCACGGTGGAGGCCTGGCATTCCACACATCCACAAGTTGTGATTAATACACGTCTTGTCAGAGGTGAAGGAGGGTTTGGCAATCAGATAAAACTAAGTCGGGGACCGAACTAAACCATCTGTTCATTTTTAAAGTCAACCTTAACTTGATTTAAACACTAAGCTCATTTAGTTTATTTTAACGAATGGGTATACAAAGGGTGCATCTTTATAAATGGTTTCCCTTTGTCCCTCCACAAAAATGTGGGTACATTACCTTTGTTTTAGATATTTCTCATTATTAACACACTAGTGTCATTAATATAAATATTAATTACACTAAGTGTGCTATAGACAAATATGCTGAACTAATAGAGTGGAGGGAAACGGGGTGGATGTTGTATTTAAAGCAGTATCTCTACATGATGTCGGGTATGAGTATTTGTTAATTACGGTTATAGCCTCATCTACATATTATTTAAATTAAAAAATGACATATGGGCACGGGAATTGAATTTGGGACCTACAAACTATGTTTTGCTAGTTGTTATAAAACTAATTTGTTACGTCTGAACAAAGGGGAGAAAATACATTAGAAAAAACATTTGACAAGAAAGGACATAAACAAAGAGTGATTGAAAATCTATGCCTATATGTGTGTTATGATTGTGGAGGTGGAATATTGATGTAGACATTCTGTGCACAAATGTACATATTGTTAGTGTCCATCAGGACACGTCTGTAACCTGAACCTAGCTCATACAGTAGTGGTTCGCAAATTATGTTACGTGATGCCATTGTAGGTTGTCAGTGCTTTTTATTTTTACTTTTTTTTTTAGCACCGTGTATCTTACTACCTGTTCAGGTTATACGCCTTTGTACTAATTGATCTAATCTTAAATCTAGGACAGACACAAAATTCATCCCCCGGCCGTCAATCCATCACTGGGAAAGGGTAAACCCATATTCCAACAATGATAAATTTCTCAACTATACCAGGGATCGAGCCCGGGACCCTTATCTCCGTAAGTGGACGCTCTACCGACGGAGCTAAGTTTCGTAATTTTCTAGCATGATAATAATTTTTTTTCTAAGTGATATTCACAAACAAAATTATAGATTTTTTGTACAAAAGGGCTAATTTGTTCTTAAAAAAAGTGGGGAGGGGGTACAGCATAGACTTTCTCACTACTGTAAATAAAATAAAATAAAAAAGATATAATTATTAATTTACTTAAAACTTGTAAGATATTTGAAACGAGATAATAGACATTGTTGCACATTCTACCAAAGAGCATAAACGAAATAATATAGACTGTTAGAGAAAAGAGGAATATCACACCCACAGAGCAATACAACAATTTACAAATACAAAGATCTCCGTAATATAAATATGTATAAATTATGTAATCATATTATATATATATAATTATATTTCGGAAACTATTGGTTTTATAAAATATATTTCAAAAAAAGATTTGTATATTTAATATGCCTGCATTTTTGAAATATTAAGTTATTTCTTATCTCAAAGAGGTGTGGAGATACGATAAAAATTGGAAGTTTCCTTAAGTGTAAATTACCTTCAAAGTTATTTTCATGAGGAAATGAGAATTTCCATTTTGTTTTAATACTAAACAATACATATATCCGAAGTTTAATCGAGTCGAGTTTGATATAGTCTATTTTTTATCTTGTAGCATTTTGCTAAATGAGTGGACATAATAAAAATAACTAAACTTACCCCACCATACTGCTGGCGGCGTCAAAAGGGAACACTATCATAAATCACGATCGAACACAACTACCCCGCCTCGTGTTGAAGTTAATACTGACCTTCGATGGTGGACTTGCTCCGTGCCAAAGACCTTAGAGACAAAGAACTTCGGTTGTGAAGATGTGCTACTCGCCCCTAAGTACGGAAGAAGCTAGAACTGTGGCGATAATTCCAGAGCGATATTATCATGCGCATGTTTCTTTCCCGAATATTCCAGATGTCCGCCCCTTACCCCTCTTTCTGTCGTTCCATCTTCTGGGTTGTATTGTATATATAGTGGCGTCTGTGCTATCAAGAGAGACTTATTGGACTTGATCGGACTTGGAGCAGGTGAAGCTCTAGCTTCAATTAATATATAAAATGTAAGATCTAAATTTACTTTTTTCGGCGTGGATAATATTTCATAATTTGAATCATGTAACTTTTTATTCAAAATTCTTTTTCGGTAATTTAATTTAAACTTTTATAATAACAAAGATTAACTTGCCTTCACTTCTTTAATATTTTGTGATACGGTCGAGGTAATTATTTTTTTACGATCGATCCTTTTGTTGGTATGTTAAATAAAAATAAAAATAAAAATAAAAAATAGAAGAGAGATCGACTATTAATATGTTATCGATAGAGTGGATCTTGAATCTTGCAAATATTGTAGTATTCGATCTTGTAAATATTAAATATTGATATATTCATGAAAACTTCTAGATTATAAAGAAAATAGTTGATAGTCTTTTTTGACGTGTCATCACTAAATATGTTTTTTTAATCAATTGCTATTATGGGATAGTTATATAATTATATTGCACAATTTTGTGGGTTGTTAACATTGTGATTTTATTAAGTATTTAAGAGACGTATTGTTAGATAATCTTCTTGTTTAGATTAACTATTATGATTATTATTTTTGTCTCTTCAGACTTAGGAATTTGTAATGTAGGACTTTAAAGATTGTTTTTCTTGCGAGTTAACGCCTTGTTACCTTTTTGATTTATATAGGATAATGGCGACTAAACTACATGTCAAATATTTTAAATAATATTAAACCTGCGAGGTTTTCCCTTAATAGTTTATTTGTATATTTTGCATATTCTTATAATGTCTCTGTGTTTTCTGCAAATAGCAACATTGTCATATAATTGTCATTATATATTTTCTCTAAGGGTTGAATCCCGGGTAAATAAAATTCTTTTTGAAAAAAGTTCATGATATTATTCATAAATATAATCCACCATGTCCTAGGTAATTTTAACTATATGTTATATTCTTTTGTGTTAAGTGTTTCAGTTAAGGAACTATTTCAAAACTACTTATTCTCCTTTAAAATGATATTACGAGATAGACCGTTCCAATATTTAAGTCCGCAACTGGTGGGAATTGCGGGTTCTGGATTTTGAATGTTTGCCCGAAGACAATCAAAGCATGGAACTCCAAGCACTCGCTCCTATTGCCCCTGTCTTTTTGCCCTGTTATATTTTATTGTGTTTTGGGCTTTCTTTTATTTTTCTCTTTATCGTGCTAAGGAGGGTTCAATCTTTCTACCCTTAAGTAATAAAACTAACATGAATTATGGGGATGGATGAATTATTAAAAAAAAAAAACTCAGAGAAACCTTATGAAAATCCTATATCCCAAATTTTATCCCAATTGGTAAAATAGTTTCATCTCCAGTCAGAGATACAGACTGACATTATTTCAAAAACAAACTTTTTCGGATTCAGGGGGTCATGAAACGTCGACATCCATCAAAATCTCGAATTTGATTTTTTTGACAATTAATATTTTTTCTCAACCAGAGAGGTGCGAGAAGGTAAAAAGTAACATTATATATATGAATATATTAACCTACAAATTTCATCTCATGGCCGATATGACTAAAATGTAATCTATCTTTATTTATTTAACATATGCACAATTGTGTATATATATATATATATACACAATTGTGTATATATATATACATATATATTTATATATTAACGTGACTCAAATATAGGCTTTCATCTCACGCTGTATTCTTTGCTCAAATTCATTCTTAATTTTTTTTTTTTTCTAAATAGATAATAAGTGGCTTACTGCGTCTTGAACTATTCATTTATTTAAAATTTATTTTTTTAATTCTAAGTTAAATATGATCTTAACTTTAAAATTGAAATCTGAGAGCATAAATATATATTATGGAGAATAGAGCCATTAAGAGATGAAATAATTCTGCACTGACGGAGTTTTAACTATAAAGGCCTGAATGATAATTTAAAACAATTCAAGAGATTAATATTTTAGAACAGATAAATCCGTTCCCAAGGGCGCACTTAATTTTTTCTCAATATAGTTGAAAAATGATTATTGTAGTGTACATGGTAAATGAACCTGTACCCTTGCGCTTGGCACACCAAAGCTTCACCAGTGAGCTACCTACTCAGTATTTGTACAATGCTAAGAAGTACTTATCAGTCATACTTTAAAGCAGAGTTGCTGAAAGACGTGAGACAAATCATGTCTCCTTAATAGCTGTGATATTATATTATAGACAATAATAATTACTGTCCATAATATAATTATTTATTACAAATTATATCCAAGAAACAATTTAAAAATAATGAAAATTGGTCAAACGGCAGCATAAAGCTACCCTGGATCGACAATGGAGTGTGTTTCGGATTGTTACTAAATGGCCGACTATTTTACACATCTACCACCGACTAACCCTTAAAATATGAGCGATAAATGACTCTAACACAGGATTAACCTTAGATAGCTCAGCGGTAAGATATTGACGTGCTAAGTTGGAGGTTCTGGATTTAGTTTCAGAGTTCAAAATAATTTTCAAAAAAAGTTAATTATATAAGTTCAATAACATAAAATAGATTTGAAGTCATTTCAGCAACTTATTAGTGATTCGGGCTTTCTGAATTTCTTCGTAAAAGAGTTTCATTTCCTTGGAATGCTTATTCCTTTTGCCTTTTATATATATTCTGCCATCTTTAAACTTTTGTGGGGCATTTTTTTAAATAATAAAAATGTTCTTTCCACTATTATTACACTTCACACATCCTTAAAGACATTAAATGAAATTACACTCACCCACACTGAAAAAAATCCTTTCATCAATGTCGCACCTGCTACACTGACTTGAAAACGGTGGAGAGCCAGGTTACAATCCCTCAAAAGAGATGTGATGGGTCAGGGCAATAAGCTGTACAAACATGCCAAAACCACTGGCGACATATTTATGTTTTCAAGGACATACAACTAGTGACTTGTTGTGAGAAGGGATGAGTTTTCTGCTCTGCTCTGACCAGGCCGTTCTGTTTCGGCTATTGCGGGGTTGTATCAGATATAATTTCAAAATCCGGGGGCAAAATATGAAGCTCCTCAGCTCGTATTAGTTTTCACAAGTTTCAGATTGAATATTAATGTAAATGAATTACCATTATAAAGTTAAAAGAAGTCGGCATTAATTGATTTGCTTCCCCCATTTATTACACACGTTTACGTATACAAAATAATTAATTGAATATTGCATTTATTTGGCAAATGTTAACGCAATTAATAGAAGGTCCATTGAAATAATATTTATTTCAATTAATAAAGCTCCTCAAGTACTTCTAACATTACAAATATGAAATCTTTGCATCATTTGGTTTTTCTAAAAACTGTTGCATTAGATGCCAAATTTCACACTTTGAGTAAACACTGTGCTTATAATATACATTTAATTTCTATTTAATACACTGATCCAAGTTTGGTCTAAGAAGACTTATTAATATATGTATATATATAATTATTACATTATTAATTTTGGGCCATACACCCTTAAGAGTAATTCTTCACACATAGGTTATTACTAGGCAGCTTATGTGATGGACATGCAGAAATCGTCAGCTACATATGAATGACGAGTTAAGTAAGATCACGAGCTATCAGATAACGCAACCATCTTTGACATGAGAGGGCTTTTTGCTGCCAATAGTACAATGACAACTGCACGAATGCGCGTATTATCATGATGGATTAAATAAAAAAGCTATAATATTTGCTAATTGCGGTTATAGCCGTATATAGATATCATATTCTTTAAATTGAAAAATGACACCTGCATAAGGGACGACACCTGGATACCTCAGTGGTTAGCGAATTGACTTACTAAGTCAAAAGCTCCGGGTTTAATCCCGTGTCCCGATATCATTTTTCACTTTAAATAATATTTTAATAGTAGTTAATATTTTGGGTATATCTGGGTATAATGAGCCCTAGGCTAAGTGGCCGGACTATCACTATGGATAACAGTGATATTGTGAAGATAATATATTAATTAACATACATATAATATGGGTGCCACTACTAGGCATTCCATCTAAGGCTGGTTACACACCAACGAGTCCCGAGTCGAGTCTGGCTCACCAATTATTGAGACAAGTAGGCCTACATATTGTATTTGATAGCACGATGGTGGACCAATACCTTTCACACCGGCGAGTCGAGTCACCCCGATTCTAACCGAGTCTAGACGAGTCACCCCGATTCTAACCGAGTCTAGTACGAGTCACCCCGAATCTAACCGAGTCTAGGCGAGTCAAGAGTTCATGGTGAGGCATATTACAGATTTCGTCAGTCCAGCCGAGTCAAGTGTATTATTTCCACGTGTCTTACAAGGCTAATAGCATGGACACTGAATACCTCATTGTTTTCGTTCAAGAGAGTCCTTCGATTTATAACCCGTCCCATCCCAAACATCGGGATATAAATGCAGTTTCCGTTATTTGGAAACAAATGTGAAATACTACCAAAGGTGCATCGTTACACATTAAGTTGATGAATCCACACTAAGCGACGTCTTTTTCGACGTCCACGCCGGCGCCTCCATACAATTGTACTTATAGAAACCGCTAGGACTGCATCAATTTTACACGAGCTCTTTGATCAAACTAGTGGACTCAATGACTCGACTCACTAGTGTGAAAGGCCTTGATTCTATAGAGTCAGATTGTACTCGACTCCATGAGACTCGACTCGGGACTCGTTGGTGTGTAACCATCCTAAGAGCTCCGACGGTGTCACGACGGTCGACGACCTTGTATTCACATCAGTGTGTGTGTTCAGTTACGGAAAAACAGTTCACCTCACTAACCGTGTGAAATAAATATTGCTATGATCATGTGGATAAACAATGTACACAAAATACACAACACTTCCTTATACGTTAAGAGGGATGGTAGTGTACATGCAAAAATAAACTATAACACAAATAAATAATATGTGAGGTTATTATTTCATATTAATTAAAAACCTCACAAAAATCCCTACCTATGGCATGCCTTCTTAAAAACAATAATAAAACGGTTTTAAAAATAAAGTTAGAGAAAATAGTAAATTATAGAGTACAGATGTTAAATTTAGACAAATTTCAATTTATAAAGAAAATATTTATTTATTTATTTGAAAGATTGTTCTGATCTTCCCAAATGTTTTTTCTTCAGGATCATGGAGAATATAAGGCTCAGGTAATAAAAGAAAAAACACAATTTTCACTGCATTATCTTTCTACAAAATAATTACATAAACATGTCACTTTATGACTTGACCTCAATTTTGCTCACTTAGAACCTTTAAAAGAAGTTAATTAGTATTTATCAATGTTTAGAAGGATCAGTTGCTGTATCCATTCCTTTACATTTTCAGAAGCGAAACAGTAGACCAAATTTTATTAAAAACAATGTTCAAAACAAATTATCTGGAACAATTTGAAAATAATTGTTCTATTTAGAAGCATAGACATTTAAAAAAAAGCTTCTTGGGAAAACTCTCCATAATTAATATTGCAAATAATCAACATTAACAACAATAGGTAAACCACAAAATAAACACTGAAATATAAACTAAACTATCGTAAGGTAACTGTTAGAGTGAAAATTTACGTATTTGTATAGAATACGAAAATTAGACATCTCACATTCAAATTCATCACTAGTAATTAGCTGTTCCCTCATAAAACAAAGAACTTCTACTATTTAGTTCAGCAACCAGTCTCCATGATGTAGATGGCGCTGGTAAAAGAATCGATATTTATTATAAACAAATAAAATATCATGGTATACTAGTTCCGAAAATGATCACTCTGCAAATGAAAGATTATTTACCTAAATAAATTTGACCGTGGATTCAAAGAGGGTAGAATCCATGTGGCCAAACATTAAAAATGGAAAAAAAAAAGTAAGGATAAACAGAAAATACGTAAGTAAATGACATGACAATAATATATTATGTTTAAAGATAAAATAAATGGTACTAAAAATGTTGCCATAGTTTTCCATGATGAAAACACCTCAGGATCATACTGAACTAGATCAGATGTTTGGGTTTCTTAGATATTTTATTAATTAATTTTTTATATATGAAATAAATACTTTGAATACTGTACTTGCATTTTTAAGACGTAAAAGGGAAGGACATATGTTCATGCGTAAGGAGGAAAGAGTAAGTTCATGGATTTGAGAGAGGAAGAGGAAAAGTATACGGTTTTGTGCGTAGGTAGGGGAGTGATTAGGTTTGAGTGGGAAAAGAGGTAAATGAAAGGAGGGAAGAGTAAGTGCTTAGGTTTGAAGGGAAAAGAGGTAAATGAAAGGAGGGAAGAGCAAGTGCTTAGGTTTGAGGGGGAAAGAGGTAAATGAAAGGAGGGAAGAGCAAGTGCTTAGGTTTGAGAGGGGAATAGGGAAAGGTCACGGTCTTAAACGAAAGGAGAGGAAGACAAGTGGTTAAATTTGAAGAGGAAAAGGACATATAGTCTTGTGCGTAAGGAGGGGAAGGCCAGTGATTAGGTTTGAAAAGGGAAAAGGGGAAAGATACAGACTTGCTTGGATTTGAGGGGGAAGCAAGTTAGCAAGTAAAATGTCCAATCTTGTTTAACTCAAGGTATTTTTGCTGAAGTTGCAAGCTTGATCATCCTGGATGTATTATTCTTGAAGTTGTGACGTTGGTGAATTGTCACCGAGGAGCGAGACTCACAAGATTATTTGGGATTAGTTGTGAAAATGATAATAGTTGGGTGCGCTCCGTTAATTGGTTCGTTAGCATTTTACCGTTAAGTGAATTCTAGGAGCACTAATTAGTTTGATTCAGGAAATGTCAAATAGCTGTGTCTGTCTGTAACATGATTAGTCAAGTTCGTGGTCCCGGTTGAATATTGGTGTTAATTATATTGTCTCAGAGAGAATGTATGTCAGGAACAGAGTTTCTTACTGCGAAGTTGTGTCTGGGGGTTTAACTCGTTTCATACGATATATCGTTAGATTGAGACATCGATAACTTCGTGGTACACCGCTAGGGGCGTTTGTATGAGTTTCTTCTGGGGGAGGAATGTGTGAGTTTGTTTGTATTCAAAATAGATTTAGCATATTGTACTGGCACGTGAAGCATACAGTCCTAGTTTCATGGCTGGAGAGGTCAGGGTTCAAATCCCAATTGATTATATTGAGGGTGTTTTTTTCTCTAAATAGTCTACCATGCTCCTTCCACGCAAACAAGATATACATAAAGACAGACAGAATGGTCAAACGCACATGGAATGAAAATATTCATTATAAACTTTATGTCGAACATTTTCACGAATACAATATTTTCTCTTGATGTGTGAAAGTAAAAATGTTTTGAGAAGGTTATTTTGTTATATAAATTGACTTCATCTGCCAATATGAAAGCATATAGGCTAATTGCGAAGCGAATGGCTATATCCAATAACTAGAAAAGTTACTGGATCTACTTTCACGTATTTATACTTAAAGTCATGTGATCAATGCCTATCACATTTGATGAATATCATTAATACCTATAAAATAATATTAATACCATAGTAAAATAGTATCAATTCTGACAGCAAAAAAAAATTAGTATTTTCTAAAAAGGCCTCCAAATGTTTTGTACCTAAAAAGGAAAAACAACCTTCTAGGTAACAATAATTTTATCGTTGCATCAAAAATTGATACATCGAAATTTATAAAATAAGTTTATATAAGCATAGATAGCTCTTCAAAGCGAACGAAAGAAAACATTTGAAACAAATCTGTACGTTCTGAAAATTGAAAAATGACACCTGGACACGGGAATCGAGCCCAGGTCCAGGTGTCATTTTTCAATTTTCAGAATATGATATCTCCCTACTAATTCCCCACTAATAAGCATAAATAATAGCTCCGGCTATTAATTCTTAGTTAAAATCTGTACGTGGCTTGCCGAAATTTAGAATTTATAACAATGAACACAATCTTCCTTGAAATACACGACCTATTTCTAGAATCGTAAAACATGAGCAACAAAGCCCCCTTAAATTAATATAACCAACTCTAGCGAAACATGTCCTGTAGAACATTACAAGGGAACATTGTCCCCTTAAAGCGCAAGCTTGAAACGCAAGTAAGAAAAATATTGACATTTATAGCTGAATGCTAAGGGTATCCTTAATTTAGATGCGTGAAGCGCAAGAAATATATATGTGGTCAACCATCGCTAAATCCAAACTGTTTCCTTAATATACAAGAGTGAAGTGCAATAAATATATAGACAATTATACCCAAATGAAAACTGTCCCCTTAATATACAAGCGTGAAGTGCAATAAATATATAGACAATTATAACCAAATGCAAACTGTCCCCTTAATTTACATGCGTGAAGCGCAAGAAATATACAGACAATTACACCCAATGTATATGCGTGAAGTGCAAGACATATATAGACAGTTATAACCGGATGCCAAAATGTCTCCTTAAAACAATGGTATTATCTAGCTTCTAAGATCTCGCCTTCTACAGTAGCCCCATGGATTCTTTGGTGCTGACTGACAGCTCACAGCTGACGGCTTTTAAAAGCTACCAGACCAAATTATGTATCCCTACGCCGAACCATATGATCTGCAAAAAACATGTGTTTGGCAGCTGTCCCTTCTGACAGTCAAAATTTAGGTATATACCTAAACAACAAACGCAAACCTAAACGCAAACAAGAGATAATCACCTTAAGGGCGGCCTCCATAGTCGTCTAGAACCAAGTGTAATTCTAAATAAAACCACTATAACAAGCTAATATATACGATCAGAGATAGCTACGCTACCCTAAAAAATACTCATAAAAGGTAATACATTCTTGATCGTGGGGCTAGCGACCGATGGGAACAAGATAGGACAGAGGTGTGAGAGAAAGAGAAGAACATGACACGTGATGTTGAACCGAGCTAGCGTCAGACAAGAACTCCACGAAATCATATTAGTCTATGTATATATTCTGCCACGTCGGTATGTGTTTGTTGTTACACTAACACATAGTCACTTCGAGTGGCAGACTCGGTTGGATTGTCCGTGGTCCTACGTTTATTCCGTAACGTTACCATTTAATCGTAAGAAAATCAAGTTATATTTGACTTGAGCATAGTTTCAGTAATTTTTCAACTGTCAAATAAATACCAAAGTTACCATGAACAGGCTATAGTGTTTTTTACCCCCTTCTCCCCACACATAAATCCTCTGGACTATTGGCATATCTACACTAATGGGGTGAACTTAAGTATTCAAAAGGTAGAGTTTAAAGAAAATATATCAGCATTTGCATGGGCTTAGAGCAGCAAACCGTTCGGTAAAAAGTACATTCAATAAAGTTGGTCAGGATTCTAACCTTAACCTACCCGCCACTGTCAAACCAGATAATATGAAACTGACGCCTTTCTCCAAGCTCCCACTGGTGTGGGTAGTGGTGTTTTCATCTGAATAATTTTTGTTAATTAGGTGTGAATCAAAACCGGGTTTGAACTCAAAGTGACCATGACCTTTTTGGGTAGTTATAATAAGGTATCACGTCTTGTCAAGGCATAAACCGCATCTTGTCTTGTTAAGCGGCGAAGGGAAGGATCCATGGCTTGAATTTCGACTAGTCGCACTGATAAATATGTTGTTTTTTTCCTCGTTGACCTCCTCCTCACTTCAATGAACGCAAATGTGGGTACAATTACTCTAAACTCTACCTTACAAATCGTTATACCATAAGTGTAAATATCTGGATATCCCGGTAGGATGCGGTGGCGCACATGCTCTACTCCAAATTGCCAACACAAAAAAAATGGGTATTTCCCCCTTAATGTGCCGTGAGGGATGATTGCTACAACGACTCTCGTTTATTTCGGACCTGCAACATCTGTTGAAATACTTCCCCTCATAGGACGATATCACGGACGAACAGCTACAAAATATTGTTATTAGTTTGGAGTTTAACTTCACGTTAGTTGAAACTTTATTTGCTAAGAACAAGATACACCACCCTCATCCTTCACTGATCGCCAATGTGAAGACCGTGTTGAAAAAATATATCAACAAGAAGTTTTAACTCGTTTTGAGAAAAACTTTGCTATCTGAAATGTTTCAAGTCTAATAAAATGGTGTTTTTGTTTGCACGACATCCTGTTATCCGTCCAGGCTACCCGTGATAGTGGGGATAGACGAAGAACATGGAGTTGAGAGGAAAATATATCGTCAGGACATTCAACCGGGACTCTAACTCCAACTTCCCCGTCATCGGAAAATCAGACTATAACAAACTGACAATTTTTTTTTTCTTGTTTCTACGGATTCGAACAATTTTTTATATAAAAAACATTTCCACTTCCGCGATTATGAGTGCTAAGATGTCAACCTGTTTTGGTTTGGTTCAATGAGGATGTGAGGATGTTGGTGGTCAAATTCTGGCTCAGTTTACTGAGGCATTCATTTCCAAAGATTTCCCCCTTTATCTTTCCGCAAATACGGGTGCCTTTACTTTAAATTATACCTTTCTCATCCCAATCTCACTACTCATTATTACAATAATTATACGGATAGCCCGGAAGAGTCGTAGGATGTGGTTCATAAAAAAAAATTATAAATATGGTAAATGTAAAAAAAAAAAGCTAAAAGAATTTTTTAGAGTTCCGAGCTATGACAATATTTTTTGAAACTATTTGGTATGAATGCATTTTAAAAAAGAAAAAAAAATGAATAATTTTACAAAATTAAAAGGTCCTACCTTTTGTAAAGATTGCAATGAATACTTTTTAATATCCTCCGGACAAAATCTAAAAAAGGTGAATTCAACCAACATATTTTTAATTGAGAGATATCTCGGTGAGTAATAAATAATAATAATAATAATAATAATAATAAAAGTAACTGTATTAATTTCCACTTTAAACACAGTCCTCCTTATTTATTTGCAATCGTAAAAATAAATATCGAAAAGAAGGGTTTCGTTATTTAAATAAGGAGATAAAGAAGTTGTTAAAAGTAATTAATACAGAAACTTTAAGTTATTCCATAGTAAATAAGACTTTATTTTATGAATAGTTTAGTATCTTCGTTAGTAGGTTTTGAAGTATTATGGTATCTTTTGAATATTCACTAAAATATCAACTTGGTGGCAAAAATGGGTGAATGGCATTTATTAAGGACTTGTGTGGTAGATGTACTGTGCGTGGTGGATATTACTGTATTATAAAGTTACTTGTCAAAGATTTATAGTATACGAGATGGAATATATAAGTTGTATGATAAAATCCATGCGGTTTCTGTTTGTCCAGAGTTTTTCTTAAACTTCCCGGTAAGGTACAAAGCTAAAGATTCACACACTAATTAGGTAAGGTTGGATTGTGGGGAGCGTGAGAAAAGGCTAGTGTTTTTGAAGTTTTTATAGCAAAACATCTTTTTGGTCAAAATAAATCAAATATAGCTTCAGCACAAACAAAGAGTTTAATTTTCTTCACATTTTGATATCAACAGTTCTTGCATATCTGTAAATGGTGTCTTGGAATTTAACGACAACGTTTTCTCTATATTTAAAAAATTTTGTCATCAAATGTTAATATGCTTTTGACAGATATTCAACAACTGTTGATATCACCGTGTGTAGAAAATTAAACTCTATGTTTGTACTGGAGCAATATTTGATTTATTTTGGCAAAAAAAAAGTTTTATTACAAAAATACCGGCCTTCTCTCGCGTCCCCTGTATCCCCCCACCTTAAGTGTCTCAGTTACCTTTAAAATTCTTAAAACTGAAATATTTTGCAGGGGAGGTGGCCCCAGGGGGTCACACTGTGACCACGTGGTTAGACCAAGAGATATAGTTTTGGCTCATGTTGCATGCCATCCTTATGAGGAAAATATGAAATTAAAAAAAAAACTTATAACCTCCTGTTTTGAAAAATCTAAAAATAGATACAACAACAAGGAACAAACTTCACGAGAAGTCCAAAATTGATCCTGTCTGAGCCAAACCTCACACCTATTAGGTAAAGAGATACAAATATATATAACTAAATAATTAAACCACTGTAGGTTAAAAGTAATTATTCAGATCATATCTGGACATGTAGACATGAGTAGGGCTAGTCCCACAATCAGGGAAAACAAAGCTCGCGAGATAATTTCCCATGTGTAGTTGCCACTAAACATTAATACATAATCTACATCTTGTTTTACATATGAGTAATACATCATACCTCAGGCCAGTTAAAAAAAAAATAAGTTGACCGTAATTAGAATTGAATACTAAGTGAATAGACCTTGACTGAGCCATGGAGGGGAAGGGGGGCTCCTGACCCCCCTAAAAGATTGGTATATTTTATATGTATACAGCGTGATCTTGCTAATCAAAGCTTCAGTAGTCCAGAAGAAGCGGTAATTTGAAACTCTCCTACTTTTGTTACCTTTAAACCAACTCAAGGTCACAATGGTGTTTTCTATCCATGTTAATGTGATAACCTGCTGTTGAAGTTTCGTCTTGCTACTGTTTTTACATGAATTTATTTCAATCTGTTGCAGAGCAAAATAAAACATAGCACACCTAAAACGATAAACTCCGCAAAGATACGTAAATGTGTTTCAAAGCCAAATTAAGAAGACATATGATAAGAATCAATTTACGAACAGTAAGTAATATATCAATAAAATATTAGAAAATCGTGTTATACCTTTTATTCAAATCGTCCCTTGATCATCTGAACACGTTGATAATCCAGACGTTCTTGACAATATTAGGTTCGGATTAGAAATATCGGTCTGTATATTTATATAGCTCGCTTTGTTGTTCTGAACGTTGATTTATTTTTACAATTTTATGATTCTAGCTGTCTCATAAGTGTGTCAGAAAATTTAAAAAATATGTGGAAAATGTGCAAGATCTACTTAGAATCAAATATCTAGCTCTGGTGCAATCCGTTTTTTGATAGGGTTACCGTTTAGCGACAAGAGGCCTCCAAAGAAAGGTCCGCACTGACCTTAAAGTTGCTCCACCATTTGAATTTTTTTTCGGGGGTTAAAAATTATTTTTTAAAAAACTGTTTGGAACTTTCCCGTCGGTTACAGGCTAGAAGCTATAAGTTTGCCAAATTTCAAGTTTCTAGCTCATCTGGAAGTGGGTAAACATTAATGTCAGTGAGTGAGTGAGTCAACCATGTGGCTTTATATTATATTGATTTCTTTTTACTGTTAGTTTTTTCCGCTTCATGGTTTGAATATTGATAATAAATAATGAGCTGGTCTGAGTGTATTTAGTTTCAAAATCAAAATTATGATTGAATCATTATACTCTCTACATTACGCACCCAGTCCTAGTGCCACAGCAGTGTTTTCATCAGAATTACCCGGATACCGTTTTAAACGCATTTAAATTGTTTTAGCGGGTAGGAACGAGGTAGATAAAAGTTCAATGAAACGTACTAATACTTGCGTGAGTGGAAAGAATAAAAATAATTTAGAAAAAAAAAACACACCTCAGAACACCAGCTGGAATTCAAAATTCTGATCTTCTATTCACTGGAAAAATCCAGATAAAAAAAGGCTGGCATGAAGTCCTCATGTACACTGAATTGGGGTATTTCCAAATTGGGAATAAAAACTGGGTATGTAAGGAGCTTGAGTTAAGAACGGTATTTTTGCCGTTTTTATAGCAAAACTATTTTCGGCCAAAATAAATAAAAATTGCACCAGTAGAAACAAGTGTTTAATTTTCTTCAAATGGTATGATAATTAATATTGCGCGTCTGGGCTACATCACCCGTAACCAATTGGGGGAGAAATTAGCCGGTACTAATGCACCGTTGCTCAAGGTAAGCTCGAATGAATTATTCATACATCTTTTCCTTGGATACTCTTTTCATATCCCGATGAGATGAGATGATGGTGATAGTGAGAATGAGGCTGTGGAACCAGTGGAAACACTTAAACCTAACTTAAGCCTAACTAACTAAGCTCTGATAACCGTTGGGGTGATTACCCTTTCGTAAAAAATACCCAATAGACTAGCCGGGAACCAAACACATAGCTCCTAGTCCCATAACCAGGTGCACTGACAACTACACCACGGGGACTGTTTCTTTACATGATGATAGTATACAGTTGTTAAATATCTGTCATGAGCATAGCGGCATTATTATTATTATTATTATTATTATTGTCATTAACATCGTGTCTTACTACCCGTTCGGACTATACGCACTTACGCTTAATGTGTAATGGTAGGGTGATTGTGAGATGAAATGGAGGACTTACAGTTTAACGTGGGATCCGAACCACGGTGGAGGCCTAGCATTCCTCACATTCACAAGTTGTGGCTAATACGCGTATTGTCAGAGGTGAAGGAAGGGTTTGGCAATCAGATAAATTTGTTCCGTGACCGAGGATTGAACCCCGGATCCCCAGTACAGAAGTCCGACACTTTACCCCTTGACAGCCAGGTCACCCATAGTGGCATTAGATCACAAACTTTTTTAAATGAAAAGAAAATGTTGTCAATAAATTCGCAGGAAGACCTTGAGAGATATTCTAGAAATTTTGAGGTCACCACGTGAAGAAAATTAAACTCTATTATTCTAATGAAAAATTATTTGTTTTATTTTGACCAAAAAATAAGTTTTGATTTAAGAACCACAAAAATACTGCCCTTAGCTCACGTTTTCTACACTCCCACCAATTGGAAACACAAAACCAAATTAAACCAATGGAAAATGAAGAACTTTATGAATCAAAATTTGTCCATACACACCCAAGTAAGACAGATTACAGGTTGGGGAGAGCTTAGTTCGAACTCTGTCTATAATCTACAAACTTTTTATTTTTCATTTGTTGATCCAATCACTTGATCCGTCTAGGAGACTCGTCAGTGGTCATGGCCATCAATGTACCACGTCTTACTACCAGTTTGGACTAGACTAATTACGCTAATGGGTTAAGGATTAATAAGATTGAATTTTGAGGAATTGCACTCGCATTTGAGTGAAAGTAGAGTGGGAAACCATTTAGAGAAAACCAAACTCATTACACCAGTCTGGGTACCAGGATCACCCTTTCTTCGGCAGTCTAGTATATTGTGAGAGTAGCGCCTTATACCATTCGGCCACCGAAGTGGATCTTGCGTGAATAAGTAAAAAAAATCTTATTAATTATCATCGTCGAATAAACCTAGCTTGGAAGACAACCACACTATCGACAGAGTTAAGGACTCAACGATTCCCCCTTTCCCCTTTTTACACATTATTACACGAAACTGCCCCCTGAGGGGGCAAGGGGTGCAGGGATTATGTTTGCTTCTCTCCCTCCAACCTCCAAGAAAAACTGCTAATACTATATCACTCTTTTGTTGAAGTTTCCAACAATTTATTTTTTTACTAATATATCTTCTCTGGATCTTTTTTTTTTAAACTCACCATAAAATACTTATCGTTTCCCTTTGCTCGTTTCCTAGTTCCTTCCTTCACTCCTATCTCTATCCGTTATCTCTCTCGTTTAACTGTTGGAAACACATAAGTTATTTTTCTAATACAACCGGTGTGACATAGATACAAACTTTTTAAAAAATGTGGGTGTGGAGAATCGGGTCGGAAGGAGTTTTTTGAAAAAAATATAAACACATTTCTTGGGGGTCAAACTTAATAACACTTTACTATATTTTTAATATTAAATCATAGGTAGTTACGTAACTATAAGTTATTATTTATGAAAATTGACAGATGACTTTATGACTTTATTTATAAACATATAAAAATTGTTTTACTAAGTCTCATAAGGTAACTGCCAAAAAAAAGTTACCTCCTATCTAAATCGGACTGCGAGTTTTCCAGATTTGGAGTACAGTATACGAACAAGTTTATAACATATTTACGTTCTCTTGAGTTTAAATTTGAGTTGTTTAGTTAAATATCACCTCCGATCCAACACCTTAGTCCTGTCGGTAGCGTGTCTCTCTACTGAGCTAAAGGTCCCGGGTTCGATTCCCGGCATGGCCGAGAAATGTATCATTGGTTAAATGTGGGTTTACCTTTTCACGGTGATGAAATAACTTTTAGGGAATGGATATTGTGCCTGTCCTAGTGTTAAGATAGATCATAAGGGATATGAAGCTATGACAGGCTTAGAAAGCCGGTAGTGGAAAAGTATGTCTTGGATAAAAAAGTGACCCATCCCACAAGCTGGAAACAGTAATGGATGTAACGTTAAATGTTACCCCCACCGATGTCTACGCGGAATAAATATCAAGATCAAGATCAATTACGGTGGGACCCACCTCGGTGATGTAGTTGTCTAACGCGCTAGTCGTGTTGAGCTCGACCGCCGAGGAAGGGGAGCTCGAGGTTCGAATCTCGGTTGGGTGAACTGGGGGTGGTTTTTCCTCAATGGTTTTCCACTCTCCCTCCACGCAAATGCGGTTTATGCGTATAACCCGAACGGGTAGTAAGACGCGGTGCTAAATATTATTATTATTATTATTATTATTATTATTATTATTACGGTGGGAGTGTAGGGGAAGAGAGAAAAGGTAAGTGTTTTAGAGAACACGTGAGTATTTTTGCAGTTTTTATGGTAATTTTTTTTACCAAAAAAAATTTCTAAGGTTAAAATGTAGTGTTTAATTTTCCTCACATGGTGATATCAACAGCTGTTGTTGAATATTTGTAATGAGCATAGTGGCATTAGATGACAAATAGTTTAGTTTTAACGAAGATAAAAAGTTTTTATTAAATTCCAGAACACCTTTGGCAGTTATTCAACAAATGCTGACATAACCTGTGAAGAAAATAAACTCTCTGTTTCTAATGGAAAAATATTTCATTTCTTCGAACCAAAAACTACAAAAGTACTGTACTCAACTAGTGTAGCCCATAATCCCACCTTAAACTTGTAAAGATATCTGGTTTCAATTCCAGCAGAGTGTATTTAGGGTGGTGTTTTCCTCACGCCCCTCCCACGTAAATGCAGGTACATTCCCTATAAATTCTACCTTCATCAGCCTTACCACATTATTGTAATTAATATAATATAATACGTACAGCCAAATTGGATAGTAAGACGGTGTGCATTAAAATGTAATGGTATAAACTTAAATAATTTTGGTTTCGTGCCTTGGTGATTTCTAAAAAATGAAAATAAAATTATATATGTGGGATTGTAGAACAATCTCTTTGCCCACTAAAATTCTACTTACTAACATAACATAAATAAAAAATATTTATGAATCAGAAAAGAATAAAAACAAACCCTACAAAATTAATAGGTACAAAAATATACTAGAACTACTGATAAAAAAGTGAAAGAAAAACGATTGACAAAATTATAGCACTAAGCAATCATTTTTCTAGCCAGTATAAATAGGTAATAAAACAATTCAAAACCTTTATGTGCCATGAAAGAGAAATCAAAAACATTTTTTTTTACCATTTCTATTTTTTATTATTATTTTTTTATTTGAATTTGTTCACTACATGTTGACTGAAAAGTTGACTCCACGATTGTGCAATGGGAGCCGTTGAGCGGATTATCCAACCAATCACTGGTCAATTAATAATAATAATAATAATAATAATAATAATAATAATAATAATAATAATAATAATAATAATAATAATAATAATAATGGGTCTTTTTATTTATGGATCCTAAAATATAATAGCTGTAAGCAGTGAGCGAGAGGGAAATAAATAGTTGTAAAAGTAGAGTTCATCTTGAAAAGCTTTTGCATTTGAAAGAGATTCAAGTCTATTCATTTATTTTTATCATCAAAGCTGACTAATTGAGGTGGAAGTGAAGGGTACGTAAAAAAAAAAGCCAGTGTTTTTGCAGTTTTTATAGCAAAACTTTTTTTGACCAAAATTAATCAAATATTTTTCTAATAGAAACATTTGGTTTTCTTCGCATGGCGAACACAACAGTTCTTGAATAGCTGTCATGAGCATAGTGGCGTTACCGGTATCTAAGAACCTTTTTAAACGACGAGTAAAAGTTTTAATGAAATGTCAGGACACCATTGACAGATATTAAAGAAATGTTGATATCACCATGTGTGGAAAATTAAATTCAATGTTTCTACTGGATAAATATTTGATTTATTATAACATGAAAAAGTTTTAACATAAAAACTGCAAAAAAAACTACCCATCTTTCGCGTCCCCTACATCCCCAGCTTAAATTCAATGTCCCTTCATAAATCAGTGCTAGGGTATTTTTATAAATCGTTAATGTGATTGTGATACTATGCTGACATGTTCTTAGTCTCCCCCCATCCCCCCGTGTTGAGCCAGACTGCCGAGGACGGGGAGATCGAGGTTCGAATCTCGGTCGGGTGAATTGGTGGTGGTTTTCCCTAAATGGTTTTTCACTCTTCCTCCACACAAATGTGGGTTCACTTCCTCTGAATTCAACCTTCCCAATTCCTAACCCATTAGAGTAATTAGTACTTAAGCGTAAAGCCCGAATGGTTAGTAAGACGTGGTTCTAATATAATAATTCTCCCCCCCCCCCAAAAATCAATTGAAACAAATTTAGATGATTTACATTTTTTTATTTCCACACTTAAATAATTTATAATGTGATGGTTCGGGTTATGCGCATAATATGTACTAATTACTAGTGTGTTAGGGGTGAGCGAAGTCAAATTTAGAGGAAGTGTACCCGTATTCACGGGAGAGAGAGTGAAAAACTATTTGGGGAATAAAAATCAATAAGCCTTACCGGGATTCTAACCTCAATCCTCGTCATCGGCAGTCCAGTCTATTGTTAGAGTGATGCCTTAGAATATTTGACCACAGGAGCGAGCTATAGTGTAATTAATATTATTGCTTGCTGATGACGAGGAGATTAGGGTTCGAATCTCGGTCGAGTATACTGAGAGTGTATTTTTCTAAATGGTTTCCGAGTCTCCTTCCAAGCAAATACGGGTAGACTACCTCTAAAATGCTACCTTCCTCATCCCTACCCTATTAGAGTAATTATTATCATATATGTTTACAAGCTGAACAGGTAGAAAGACGTGGTGATTAAATATTTATATATGATTGCTCACAGAGGTGGTCAAGTGTGTTGAGGCATTTTAATCGTAATGAACTGTACCTACAAGATGACCATTCCTGTGGTGTAGTGGTCAGTGCAGCTGGCTATGAGCGTAGGGGTCTAAAGTTCGATTCCCCGTTGGTACCTTGGGTATTTTTCTCAGAAGGGAAAATACCCGAACAGTCACCAGGGCTTTGTTTAGTTAGGTTTTTTTCCACTGGTTCCACAGCCTCATACTCGCTATCAACATCACCTGATATCATCAGGACATGGAAAGAGTCTTCACGGAAAGGATGTACGATTAGTACATTCGGGCATCCCCTGTACAACGAACGGTACATTAGTACTGGATAATCTTTCCACAGACTGGGCTATGAATGAAGTAGCCCAGACGCGCAATATATATATATATATATGATTAATCAAATTTGTCTGACCACTTCCTACCACTCCCTGCTGGGATTCACAGCCCAACCTCTTTATAATCGGTGACCTTGTACATCAATATTATAATGCCTCAGTACACTTGGACACCTCTGTGAGCAATTTTATAAATACCGTCCTCCATTCTCTCCCTGAACTAGTGTGCGTGTGTGTGTGTGTGTGTGTGTGTGTGCGCGCGCGCGCACTACGTATAAGATCACCCTTCCTTTATAGCTATTGATATCCATCAAACGTGACATTTACTGGTCACATGACTTGAATTATGAGAATATAAAAGATTTTATTTTTATAACACCTCTTTTATACCTTTATAATGTGTTAAGGACGTTGCCTGACTGTGAAGTAGCGGTAAGTCCAGATAGGATTTCCCGAGTTAGTGTATTTGAGTTTTGTTCGGCGAGTTTTAAATACATAACATTAAAATAGATACCATTAATTCATTAATATTTCTAAAAATAATTTTACACTGTCACAACATTATTTTTCTGATCTTGAAGTTTTTTTTTTGTAAACGTGTTTTTTTTT
>CABFWB010000390.1:106167-141640 GCA_902151455.1 Timema bartmani | reverse complement strand
TTTTTTTTTTTATCTTTTACAGCGCATGATTCTCTTTGGTTTATTCATGTAAATGACATGTAGGAGTCTTCCTGCCAGGATGTAAATTTTAAGTGCAAGTCACTGTTGTCCGGTCGCAAAGGTAGAGTGAGTGTTTAAACCCGTACGAGGAAGAGGGGAAGTGTTATCAGAAGATAAAACAGAGGCCTCGCCAGGTGAAATGCACACTTTCTTCCCTCTTTTTCTAGATCGTACATTAGCCTATAAGTGCTTAGAGTGCTTAGGTAAAAAAAAAAAGATGCAACCCGCTTCACAAAAAAAAAAGTTCGAATTTATCAAGTAGGTAATGTCGCTAATACCATCTAATTACTTTGGCTTTCTATATAATACAGTCTGATTTAGAAAATAAGGACTTTTTTATGGTTAAATCTGCCCCGGGATGCCTAAATATTACATTAGAAGGCAGACAAGCTACCATTTGAACAAAGTTTGTTTGTAGTGGTGTGAGTTAATCTATTTGATTAGAAAATGAAGTTTAAATAATCAGACCAGAAGATTAAACATAAAATTTATTAAATAATATTTTTGTTAACGTGTGCTGTTAACCCAATTCATGTATGTCAAAAAAGTGACCTGGTGGTCTAGGAGTAAGGTGTCGGACTTCTGTGCTGGGGGTTCGGAGTTCAATCCTCGGTCCCGGTACAGATTTATCTGATTGCCAAACCCTTCCTTCAACTCTGACAAAACGTGTATTAATCACAACTTGTGAATGTGTGGAATGCCAGGCCTCCACCGTGGTTCGGATCTCACGTTAAACTGTAGGTCCTCCATTTCATCTCACAATCATCCTACCATAACACATTAGCGTAAGTACGTATAACCCGAACTTGTAGTAAGACGAAGTGCTGATAATAAAGTATGTTAAAACGTCTAAAAAACAACAACTAGTTATAATAAATAATTTATCAAGTGCAATGAACAACAAAAGGGGTACAAAGCTTGTTCACCTCTGTTAAATTCTGTAGTTTCTATTTAATTTACCAAATTAAAATATAGCTTATAGCACAGGTTACATACATCCTATATTAAGAGGGGTACAAAAATAGGTGTACAGAATAGGATACTGATATTTTCATATTAAAATGATGGTAATATCTATTGTAGATCGACCTCAGTGGTCCTATGGTAAAGTGCTCGCCTTGAGAGCCGATGTTCGTGGTTTCAAATCCAACCGAGGTCAAAGGATTTTTCTTGGCCGATGAAAACTCGTAGCACAACTTATTTCAAAGGGGAAGCCAGGCCAATGGTCCCATGTCGAATGTGACATGTAAAACAAACTTAAGAATTATATGAAAAATATATTTCTGGAAAAAATTGGTGGGCTCTTTTGCTCTCACTCATTGTAATTCAGTGTGGAAGGCAACGGGGTACTAACACACTTCTATAATGACATGAGATTTCTACCAGATGGTGCAGTCAGCACTAACCACCCAAATAACTAAGTGCATGCCAAGCTCCAGATGGATATAAATCACATCAAACCAACCTACCGATTGTTGCTTTAAGAAGATAATCAGTAATGTGTATCTTAGTGTATCAGACTAACTTTAGGAGTGTGTTATAGTGGAGAAACACAATTTGATTACCTTAGAAATTAATTTATCTTTATAAATGTACGAATAATTAATAATGGCTTGTTTGAGATACAACAATCTGAAGCTCAGTTTGTGGAAAGATTAGCCAGTACTAAAGTACCGTTGCCCAGGGGACGCTCGAATGTACTAATCGTACATCCTTTCCGTGGAGGCTCTTTCCATGTCCAGATGAGATGAGAGGATAATGATAGTGAATATGGAGGGGTGAAACCAACGAAGATTTTAACCTAACTAAAGCCTAACTTACCAAACCTTTGTGACTTTAGGAATTATTACCCTTTCAAGAAAAAATACCTATTTACCGCCTGGAAATTGAACCCGGGACCTCTAGGTCAACAATCACTATACCACGAGGCCGGTTAATCTACAAATGAATATAATTTATTAGCCTACTTTTGCACTCCTCTGTATAGTAATTCTATTACTATTTGATTAAGTATTTCTCTTTAGAGGTAAACCCTATAAAAAGAATCACATTAATTCTTTAGTTGACAAATTAACCATAGCTCACACTTTCCAATCAAGTTGTTTAAAATATAGTCAGTTTAAATAGTTATTTTTTGTTAATATTTAAAAAAAAATTCTTCTAAATTAGTTGTTTTAGAAATAAACTTGCACCTTATTGGTTAATTAAAATATGATTTATCATTTTTGCCTGTAAAATTCAATATTTAATTTTCCACAATAACTTACATGTAATATCATTCAAAATAATTAGATGCAAATTGTAGTACCTGTTTAAAAAAATACATTTATAAGCACTTAAGTTAGAGTTGACATAATAATTACCCTAGACTTACTACCTGTTTAGTTTTCTCAAACACCCTTCTTGGCTCACGTGCTGGATTATTTTGAATTATTAGTTAATTATTCAACTTAAATATTTTTTTTTTAAATGCATGCCTGATCGTATAACAATATCCCAACAAGTGCGTCTGATATTGTCTAGTTATATAAAACTGAACTCTTAGGAATAAGATAGTACTGTAAGCTAATCCAGAGAATTTCACTTTAAAATATTCTCCAGACGCTTTTTAACTATGCTAAACATATAGGAATAGGTTAAGAATAATTAAGAGTAAATTTACCTACATTTTTGTTGAAGAATAATGGGAAATCATTCATTAAAAAAAAACACCTACCCGGGACTTGAACCCTGACTTCCCTGTCACCAGCAAACCATTCGAGATGAGACTCAAACCATTGTCCACTCGCCCTCCTGTGAGGACAATGCCTCTCGCAGGAAAGTGTAAAAGAAAGAGAAATGTTATCGTCAATGACAAGAAATACGTTCTAAAAGGTTGTGGCTTGGATTACTTTTGATCAAATATCTCGTGTTAGATAGGCGTAATGGCCCCGTAATTAAGATAATTTAACCATCTATTATACGCACATTTTTATATTAATCACATCAATAAAGATACGCAGATATTTTGAAGCGAGTTTTTCTTACTAGATTGTTTAACTCAAAACCGGTTTTTACTTTAAACGTGTTTTTATTCTTTATTGAAATATTACTTTTGATGTTTTGATAACAACACCGGTAGTTCGAACTTGTTGGAATCGGTGCTACACGCTCTTTCCTTTGGTGTGACCTTAAGGCGGCCGCCTCAGTCAGTGAGAAAGTAACAATCACTGTCGGGTCACACGGCCTGAAATAAAATGTTCAGTGTCTTTTTCTGGGACCATGTTTATAATCTGTACAAGCTTATACTCCCTTTCGCACTTCCCCTACATCCACAATTTGTCATGTCAATAAGAAAGAGGGGAAAATAAACTACGAAACTTACTATCCTAAGGTAAATTGGAAAGCCCACTGCTAGTTATCAAACATAGTAAAATTTTTGGTTGTGAGCTTACCAAAAAATGACTATTTGTTAAAGAAATGCTAAATCTATAGGCCTTTTTCATCAAACCTAGTCTCACAGTTCCACGAATATGCCTAGAAAGACGTTGAAAATGAACTAATGTTACACTATCACACATTTTTATTTTTTACTTATAAAACTCCAACTAAGAGTTACTAAGTAAAAAGAGTCTTGTTGGAATTTTTGGACTCTTTTTAGTTTGAACCATATTTTGAAATAACGTAATATCGTAGAGTTAAATATTGCATTAGAGCTGAACGTCTGCGCGGCACTTTTTCGTTTAGCGACGTGGCCACCTTGGTCTATATTCATACAAGACCCATAGAAAATAGTGCATATCACATAGTACATAGTGCTCAAGAAGTTTAAACACATAATTTCTAATGACAGTGATACGTGCACAAACTATAAAGTTGATTTAACTTTAACTTTTTATGTGATATGTATCGAGTTGAATATGTGCCAGACTTGAACTTGAGTGTATCATTGTATCAGCCAATGAGAATATGAAAACAGGCCCTAAACAATTCAAGCCCAGTATCCACAGCGGACAGGAAAAATATTATGTTCATGTTTGAAATTCCTTGTGTTAGACATAATTGTTTATCATTAATGAATCTTCTTTGTTTTAGCGTGAATGACTAAAATTGTGAATAGAATTTGATTGAAAATAAAGATGAAATTTTACCATTTTGATTTGTTTATTGAGAAGTAGGTCTACCTTAATATTCATGACAATAATAAAATGAGAAGAAAATCAATTTTGATTTAAGAGTACAGGCACCATTAAGTCAAGATAATTTTATATTTCAAAATGTACCGTTTAGTTAACTTTTTTTAGAGTGAACAATTTAGTGAAGAATTTTTAAATACCTTATCTAATAGAGCAAAATATGCTAGGCCAACTTCTATTAATTAAAAACAAACGATTTAACTAAGATATTAATCATAACAAATAATTTATTTTTACTATGAATTGTGCATTATTCATTTTAATTAATTTTACATGCCTCTTACTATATGATCGGGTTGTACGTATATGAATTAATTGCTCTAGTGTACTAGGGATGAGGAAGAGTAAGAATAGACAAAATGTACACATATTTGCATGGAGGAAGAATAGAAAACAATTTGTGGAAAACCACCTTCAGAACACCCAAACCAGATTCGAACTCCCCTCCCCATCATTGGCAGTCTATTATATTGTTAGAGTGACACTTTAGATCACGCGGCCACCAAAGTAGGTTCTATCCACTATTATTTATGTGCTATGCATGAATATAATACCAGCCTAAGCTACGCTAAGAAATATTCTGGCTACACTTTGTTTCAATCCGCAGGAAATGTACCCTAATTTATGGAGAAGAAGAGTGGGAAACAATTTAGAATAAAACATTCTTAGTAAAACCAACCGAGATTCGAATCCCAATCTCCTCATTATTTGCAATCCAGCCTATTGAGAGAGTTACGCATTAGACCATGTGACTACCTATGCGGAAAGCTTAGCTCAATAGAAAGACGCGTTACCGAAAAGCTAATGTGTTAAACTTTTAGTAATATAATATCAAATATTTATTTTNATAAATTATTTTTTTTATAAAATAGTTTGTTTTTTTTTTTTTTTCATTTCTAAGTATATTCACAAAAATTATCTCTCTCTCTCGCTCTAAAAAAAAAGGATTAATTTATCAAGGCCAAAAAACTGAAATATATTTCTCTAGTTCATGGTCATCGAAAAAAAAGCCTATAGTGGTGGGTTTTCCTTTGTTTAATTGTCTTACTTAAGGTGGGGATGTAGGCAACGCGAGAATAGGCCAGTGTTTTTGCAGTTTTTATAGCAACATATTTTTTTTGCTGAAATAAAAAAAATTGATTCAATAAAAGCATAGAGTTTAATTTTATACACATGCTGATATCATCAATAATTGTTGAATATCTGTCAAGGGTGTCCTGGAATTTAATTACATCTTTTCTCTTTATTTGAAAAGTTTCTCATCTTATACTGTGCTATGCTCTTGATAGATGTTCAAGAATTGTTGATATCGCCATGTGAGGAAAATTAAACTCTAGGTTTCTACTGAAGCAGTCTTTAGTTTATTTTGACCAAAAAAGATTTTATATAAAAACACTGACCTTTTTTCGCGTTTCCTACATTCCCACCTTAGTTTACAACTGACTTCTGTCAGAAATATTAGCGTAATATCACAATAACTTTATTACATTATCTCCGTTTCAATCTGAAGTGTCTTGTTATCCCCTGAAGCTCACTCTCGGACACGTATATGTGTTGCGTGTGTGATGTTATCATGTTACTCACAAAAGTTTGACCTTCATCCCTGACCTAACTTAAGACTTGTGGGAAATTAACTGCTTCCTTTCCGGGGGACTTTTATTTCTCAAGTGTTAGCTGGTCGACTTTTATGATATAACATAATCACTTTGATATACTGTGTATCAATGATAAAGAAGGCTAACCACTAATTGGAATAGTCCTGATTGGATTACCTGGGGGTGTTAATTTTACTTCTTTCCTTTTTGAATGAATACATTACTATGAAATGATATACAGGTTGATTCAAAAAGAATTTAACCTTTTCAAATGTGTTTAACTCAATGACTAGGTTAGTTCATTTTTGGACAAACTGTATAATATTTATCTATGTAGCCTAATATAAATATATTAATGAAGTAGCAGATCTGGTTTAAAAAACTTAGCTTAACGGGCGGAGGGTTAGTTGTGCTGACTATATGACGCCCTCTATTCGCAACTGTTGGCACTATTATCGCTAACGGTGGTGGCCTCTCGGTCGATATAGCTCTCTTGCGGGCTCACACCATAGCGTTTATTTATATATATATATATAAATGTTGTGTGTGTGTGTGTGTGTATACAGTAGGGTGGTCCTTATCTATACCTGTAAAACATATTTTTTTATTTCTTATTTCTCCCCCCCTATTTCTTTGCTCTTTGGGTAAGTATCTGGTAAAAATTTGGAAGAATTTATTCGACACTAAGGGTTCGGTCAGACTGACAAGCGTGCGAGCGAGCACGTGATTAGCAGATAGCTCTTGATAGTTGTTGACGAAGAGGCAAAGGTTCGAATCTTGGCTCAGTGAACTGATTTTTGACAAGTGATTTATTGTTGTGGTTTTCTCATCCTCTCTCTCTCATGCTAATGGTGATTATTATTTGTAAAGGCTTACTTTGATTATAATATTGAAGTATTGTAACATATCAGCTTTAAATATATATATATATATATATAAACTATACCTATATATATATACATATAGGTATAGTTTATGATCTTGCCAATTAAATTAGGCCGTTAGTAGCAATTGTGCTAAACCTATCGATAGTAATAAAAATGTCAAAATGAGAAATTTTCCTAGCACTCAATGAACCAACATATAATAATATTGCCTAGCGCCTGTAAACTAGACTGTACCGGTTCGAGCGCGCTCCAGACTGGCCGTCCCCTAGCACGTGGCCCAAGGAGGGTGAAAATTTAAATAAATTTGCTAATTCCTAAATTCTCACAATAACGTCTTTATTAATTTTGTTTTTAGTTTAAAACAAATATTTATGAGTAAGATCAACTAAAATAAGGCCTAGAACTGCTCAACCACTAAAAACAACTTTTTTTCCTTACATTAATTATAGTAATAAAAGTTTTGATATTTGTTTTCTATTGAAAACTTTGAGAAAGGTGTAAAATGGCTCCAATAGTATTTTACGACTTGCAATAGGAATTGTTTTTGCTCTTCATCTTTGGTTATAAGATTGTTGTATTCTTCCATAAGTTACACACCTCTTCTGCGGTGTCATTGACAACTGTAAAGTTTCCAACTATTGTAAGGTCATGTTGATAATCATGAAGAAAATTCTAGATCGCTTGAACACGAGCAATGAAATCGGACAATATTTTAAACCACCTAAAAACATTGTATTTGCTTTTTGACACAAGCTATGTAGTTCTTTGTAAATTCGGTCATTTCCTCAAAATGAACATTTAAATGCTTGGAGTTACAATTATTCGTTTCTTTTTCTTTAAATGCTTTGGCCCTCTTTAAGTTTTGTTCAACAGGAAGGAATTGTACCATCAAAAAATGCCAAAGCCACTGTTTCTTCTCTAATATACCATAAATGATCACAAATTTTTGTTGTTGTTGCTTGGAAATATTTTCATTTATTTCATTGTAAAAATAATGGTCCTTTAAAAACATCAAACCCAAGGCTTTGACTGTATCTAAAAGCTAATTTTAAGCAAGCAAGTTGTAAATAGCTGATGCCATGTTGTCTCCACTGCTAAAAGCTAATTTAGGGACTTCCAAAGCACGACCTTGTCTGTTAGCAGAAATAATTACTAGAATCTTGTCAACCTTTTCGTTTCCAGTTATTGCCGGAAGCAGTTTTCCATCCCAATAGACGACAGCAAACTCCAACTTGACTGTAACGTCAGGTGTTTAGTTTTTAATAGTGAAGCACGCTCGGCACGGAGCTTTCGACGGCATCGACATATTGAGGTTCGATTTGTAGCTAGATCTTGAGTGTTGTGTCCCAAAGATTCAGGAGTAGCCATTAAAATGTGGACAGAGTCCATGTCACTTAACTTGCATTTATCAAGAGCTTCTGCCAATTTGGTGTTAGTAAAATTAATGTTGCCACGTTTCAGTGATTTGGATGGACCTGGCTGATTTGTGGGACAGAATGTATCTTCAGTTTCATCATCAAATTAAATCTAATTTTCCAAAGAAGCTGACACTAAAACAAAAACTTTTTGTCTGCACAATACAAAATACTGCTTTAAAAATGTAATAGTTGGACAAAAGATACAAATTCCAAAAATGTAGTATTTGTTACTTTATTAGGAAATGTTTTGCCTTTTTCGCAGCATAATAAATAACTTATGATATATTTAATAATGCTATGTGCCAAAACACGAAGACTAGTCTGTCTACGATAGTATTGAACTATAAATATTACAGGCTATTGCTAACACAAGTAACATTTATGTTTTAAAATTACGGACTAGCCTGAATATAGCATAAGCTCATTAAATATCTAATAATATGTTAAATATGATAATTATAAAAATATAGATATAATAAAATATTGTATAGTTATATTAAATAGACAATTTCCTACTAAACTATTTTCCCAATAAAAAATAAATAAAAAATGTACTTCAAAATAATTTTTGTTGTTTAGCGAAAACGAAACAATTTATTTTTACTTAAAAAGGTTTTTTTTATCTAAACGACTCTTCTATATCAATTTTTTCACTCATTTTTATATCTTATTTAATTTTTTTTTCGTCGCTCTTCTGCACAAATGTTTTAGGACTCTTTCTTCCTTTTCAGCAGTTTTTTTTATCGATGCCCCCTAAAACACCAATTCTTTCTTTTTTTCCTCTGGGGAAATTTCAAATAGTTCAAGTTTTTCTTTAAAATGGTATTATTATTATTATTATTATTATTATTATTATTATTATTATTATTATTAGCACCGCGTCTTACTACCCGTTCGGGCTATACGCACTTACGTTAATGTGTAACTCTAGGGTGATTGTGAGATGAAATGGAGGACCTACAGTTTAACGTGGAATCCGAACCACGGTGGGGGCCTGGCATTCCTCACATTCACAAGTTGTGATTAATACACGTTTTGTGAAGGAAGGTGATGGAAGGGTTTGGCAATCATATAAATCTGTGCCAGGACCGAGGATTGAACCTCGGACCCTCAGCACAGAAGTCTGACAACTTACCCCTAGACCGCCAGGTCACCTGTATTCTTTTTGCTTGCGTGTTTTGTTCTTTCTTTTAGAATGTTTTTGAAGACTTCTCTATTCTTTATACAAGGCTTCCATTTTAGCAATGCACTGCTGAGATTCTCTCAGTGGTATTCATGTTTTTGCCAAAAAAAAAATTACAGTTTCACAAACTACTAAACGAGCACTTTTGCGGAGACTTTTTACACTTCTCATATTATAGATAACACTTGAAGTACTTGTTTATTAGAAGGTAATTTGCTACCTAATATTTGATTTGTTTCACTTCCAATCAAATATATTATTGCGAAATTTACTTTTTTGCGCCATTTTAACACACTGTGTAAGCGTCGCGGTCCCGCAATCTTTGTTCCCGACCACTAGAATTTTCGCCACGCGCGCGCACACTGCGCCCCTATCGTGACTCTTACGTGTTGGCGGGTTATTTAAAAACCTGTTTTTGTGTATATTTTATATTATTTAGTTTATTTGGTATTGTTTAGTTTATTTACGAGCATACTATTGTATTTTATTTTTTTCATTAAATTTGTGGAAAAATAATATTTTTTCAATATAAATAACGAGTCACAGCCTCTGGGGCACCAGATAGAATTATACGAATGGCCCGAATATTTTCTGGCGTTAGTATTAGGTCAGTTAGAAAAAATCTAGGGGGTGAGACCTTAAATAAAAGAGGTTGAAAAATAAGTACCACCCTAGTATACAGGGTGTCTGAAAATTATATTTACAAATTGTATGGATCGCCTGGATCACGGTCGTCTTTAGTTACAGGCCGGAATACTGACGTTTGGCAACACGGCGTTGAGGCCGGTCAACAACACAGCCACCTGCAGTAATTCAGGTTGTTTTACTTGCGGAATGTTTGTTTCATGTGTAATTTACTTGATTTGAAATTTTGCGTGGTGCAAGCTTCTATTGCATTATGTTTTGGGACATATAGCAAGACATACAATGCATGAAGATTTTGTGGATGTGATAAGTGATATTCAACTAACAATTGAAATGATTCCAGAATCCTCAGTTTTGTACATTTGTGTTTATGCTTATTACGAATTGTCTGTTCGTTTAGAATGCAGTTGAAATTTTTTTTTAGTTGGACGTGATACATATGCTAACTATTTCAATGATCTTACCAAAGAAGGACTAATTATTACATCAACAACTGTTTTGAGGATTGAAGTTAATGAAGATTTTAATACAAAAAAGTTAAAAAATAAGTTTCTTCAGCACAAAAATTAGAAGCAACATTTCCTATGCACTTACTTCGGTGGCCGCATGGTCTAAGAAAATAGTCTCGCAGCAGGTTAGACTGCCAATGAGGGTGAGGTTGAGGTTCGAATCTAGGTCAGGTATACTGAGATTTTTCCAAAATGGTTTTCTACTCTCCCTCCACGCAAATGTGGGCACACTACCTCTAAATATAACCTTAATAATCCCTAAAACCACTAGCATAATTAGTACATAAACGTATAGCCCAGACGGGTAGTAAATACGCAGTACTAAGAAAAAAATTTTCCTTTGTTTGGCCCATAAATATATTATGAGAATCCAGATTTATATCAATCTATTAACAACTGTTTTTGAGGTAATTCCTTGCGTGAATGATTTTATTTAGTTTCGTCAACGCTTGTAAATTTACTTCTTATCAACTACATCAAAATAATGTAAGAATGGTAAACTTTGCAGTTAAATTCTTGTTCAGAAAAGAAGAAAAGTCAAACACTTTACAGTTTACAAAAGTAATGTTTCAAAATTCTATATCCTAAGGCTGATAAGTGTGCAAAGTAATAATCACATAAATAACACTCTTAATTTTATTTAAAATATTTGTTAAAGCGCTACACATGGATATGGGAATTGAACCCAGAACTTTTGGATTAGTACAACAATAACTGTTCTCTCTAAGCTTCGAGCTATTGCTCTATTGTAATTTCATCATAATCTTCTAATCATGTCTGTGAATATTATATAATCCTTACCTAGCAAATTTATTTTAAAATAATTATGTACATGTTTATTTGTTGTATTTTTCCACTTCTAAAGTAGTTTTATTTAGTGATATAAGTAAAACATGCTTATATTAACTGTCAGTATCGTTCAAAGTGACTAATTAGTTCTTTAATTTTAAAAAAAACTGTAAATATTCACACATTTAGTTGCAGGCCAGAGTGCTAAATGTGGCAACTCCGGTTGTAGTGACGTCATGAAGCCTAGCGATCTATTTGTTCTCCGTAATAACAAGTAGATCGCTAGGCTTCATGACGTCACTACAACCGGAGTAGCCACATTTGGCACTCTGGCCTGCAACTAAAGACTACCGTGCATGGATGCTTTGCGAATCACTAAAATCTCTCATATTGAATGTTTATAGCTTCGTTAGTTTAATTAAAAACAACATAGTTTTTTCTGTGTCTTTATTTCATTTGATTGGTAACTCTATGTATGCTAGTTAATTAGCTAGAAACTATTTTATTTGGTATCAAAGATGTAAAGATAATTTTCTGGCACTGTGTTTATAGCCTACAACATAGGTCGCGACCTTTTTGTGCCTCTGACCGACTTAAAGAGACTTATCAAAGGTACCGTAACTACCCATCTTTTCTTCATTCTGTTTTTACATATTTTTTTTGTACATACATTTTATCCTTATTTTCAATATTTCCTCAAATACGTGTGTCGCTCACCTTTCTAGCCTAAATAAAATGCTCATTTTCATATTCAACTATTTGGTTTTCTTATAAGATCACCGATTAAGACTATTTTGGTCACACTCAAATTGTATGTAATAGTTCTTGATACGGTTGAGATCTTAGAAGAGCCAAAGATTGACTCTCAACGACGTTAGGGTTTCCTTACGTGATCAACTGAAAATATCCGCGAGATTGACCAGTTTTGACGACCTCTGATTTACAACATGATGAACTTTGGGGGTACCCCAAGGTGGTGGGAATTCGTACACTCCGTTTAACCTGAAAGGTTACAGTCTTACCTCGATTGACTTCACTTTGGCCCCATAGAAGGGAAATAAACGGTACCTTTTATCTTTCTTTTATCTTAAAATATATATTTAGTAAAATCTAGTCAGATTTGTGAAAGGAAATAATATACATTGTTTCAGAAATTATCCAACAAAGATCATACATTAAATAATAGACACTCTTACAAAAACATTGAGAAAAGTGGAGCATCTCTGTCCGTCATTCTCTGTCCGAAATTCATATTTCAAAAGCCTCCATAAAAATAACTATATATTTGCTTTTAGTTCAGACCTATTGGTTTTGTAAAATATATCTCAAATTAAAGAGGTTTTTTAATACTACAACTGTACAATGATAAGTTATTTATTATCTCATATAGTTGTAGAGATATGATACAAAATTGGAAATTTCGGCTTTTATAAAGTACCCATAAAGTAATTTTTATGGGAAAATCAGAACTACCATTTTGTTTTAATGTTAAACAATGCTTAGATACGAAATTTAATCAAAATCGTTAGAGCTTATTTCAAGAAAACTTATTTTTCTCTTATTTTCTCTTCAGTAATAAAACTGTTAAATGGTATGGTAATATTATTTTTTGATGTATGTTATGAACTTATGATGAAAGATTTTACTATGCAAGCTTTTTAAACATTTTTTTCCCGGTCGGTTTTGTACCCTCCTTTGAACCCTAAAGTTAGAAAGCTAGTCTTGCTTACAGCCAATATCATCTTTTAGGGAACTGCAGGAGAAAGGCTTCATCTTCTCTCTAAAGCAATTAATTGTTTTCAAATCTTCTAGCTCACAGTTATGTCAGAAGGTGATGTGTTGGGGTAAGAAGGAGCTACTGGCAGTATCGATGAACCAGGGGTGCAATTTTTTCCCCCTACATTCGAGATAATATCGACCACACGAAAACAAGAGAATGACAAAGATGTCTCCCTAATAGTAACCATGAAGTTCCCTCAGAAATGATTAATTAGTGTTGGTGAAGCTATTAATCAGTAACACACAAAACAAAATTATAAAACAAATTTTTTTAAAAAATGCTTAAGAGGGCTGCCACTGGGACGTGTTGCAGACGTTTAGAAATCTCCCATTATTTAAGAAGTTGTTTGATATTTTGAAATAATGTTTTCAACAAAATGTGAGCGAAACGAGTTGAAAAATTAAAATTTTTGTCTAATCTATTTTTTTTAATTCAACGATGACTTGCGCGAAAATGTGTACATCTGAAACTAAAGAAACAAGTTTGAAATCTATATCTAACCTTCCTCTATCAAATCAAGTCATATTTTGATAGGGCCATGATAGAACATTTTAAGATAATGGGGGATGGTTTTATAGGGTTTTATGTAATCTATCACATAATTTTAAAAAATGAAACTTAAAATCATAACTTTTTAACTGGTCAAAACTTACGTCCACATTTTGATAAAAGCAATATTAAATAAAATGTTTATTACTTTTTAGCAACTCATATTAGTATCCCTTCGGGTTATATGATTATATACTAATTAGTTAATTGTTTTAGAGATTAGGAAGGCTATATTTATAGGAAGCGTACCCGAATTTGCGTGGCGGGAGAGTGAAAAACAATTTGGGAAAACCACCCTCAGTACACCCGACCGAGATTCGAACCTTGATCTCCCCGTCATTGGCAGTTCAGTCTACTGTGAGAGTAGCGTATTAAACCATGTGGCCACCGAAGTGGTTATTTAAATAATATAAAACCACTTCATAAATAATCTGGGATTTATAAACGTCTGCAACACCTCCCAAACCTCTCTAGTGCAGTCCCTGGGAAATAGGAGTATATCCATTCTTTCCCACAAATTTCTGTTACTTGTTTTAGTTTAGATAGTTTATGCTTTGAAAAACAGACGCTCAGCAAACAAACGGTTGCTTCTTTCGATACCGATGGGTGGGTATTTATATCAATAAAACTATCTAAGCAAAAGTATTTAATAAAAACATACTAGTAGGCTAGCGAGAAAATAAAATATTGATACACGTAAAGAATATCTACTTTTTTCACATTCTCATGCCAAGTTGGCCAAACACTCAGAACAGTGCCAGCTGCCGGCTGATGTCTTCGTACATAGCTAAGTACTGAATCCAGTGCGTGTCGACTATTAGCGTGTGAGTGATCAACTATCACGGCGACTATTGGCGAAACAATTAACTTTGATAGAGTGTAGTTTGGTAGTACCACATATCATAGATTTTTTCAGCGGATGTTTACGTAAAGACGCATGCGCAGAGGAGACACAAGTCATCTTGCAATATCAAACTGAACAGTGAATTCCCCGTATTTCAAACAAAAGTCATCATCATCACCATCAGTTGTTTCCAGCCTGTGGCCGGGTCAGTTTAGTAAAATGCCTCCATCTTCCTCGATCCTTCCACCATTATTACTCCTTTAATTTATTCCATTATTCTCCTTTCACGTTCACACTTTCTGTTATTTACTCCTCCCATCTCTTTCTTGGCCTCCCTTGTGGTCTTTCTCCCACATACTTCATTTCAAACATTGTCTTTGGCCTCCTCTCTTTTTCCATCCTCATTACATGTCCATACCATCTCAGTCTTGCTTCCTCTACTATCTCATGTACTCCCTGTACCCCTACTATTTCCCGGATAACTATCTACATATGACCAACGGCTTTGCTGCAGCATAGTAGATGACCTGGCAGTCTAGGAGTAAGGTGTCAGACTTCTGTACTGGGGGTCCGGGGTTCAATCCTCGGTCCCGGCACAGATTTATCTGATTGCCAAACCCTGCTTTCACCTCTGACAACACGTGTATTAATCACAACGTGTGAATGTGTGGAATGCCAGGCCTCCACCGTGGTTCGGATTCCACGTTAAACTGTAGTTCCTCCATTTCATCTCACAATCACCCTAGCGTTACATATTAGAGTAAGTGCGTATAACCCGAACGGGTAGTAAGACGCAGTAATAATAATAATAATAATAATAATAATAATAATAATAATAATAATACTGCAGCATACATCTTGATGATTTATACTCAAGTGTTCGAACCAAAATACAAACAACTCTCTTCATATCCTTACTATCTGACTGTCATCGTCGCAGAAATAATCAGAAGCTCCTTTAAAACATGGTCACCCAACCTTTACGGGGTGGCAAGACAAGATACGATCACCCCTTGTTTATATATTTCACTCTTATTCGGCGACTTGTACAGATAAAACAAGGAAACAAAAAAATAATCTTTTAATCTAGTTCTAACTTAAAAAGATAAATCTTACTTATTACATCTGGATGCGTAGCTGGAAGTGTTTTATTGTTTATGTGTGTCGTATGGATCGTAAACCGCTCAGGCCGTTTAGGTTATTCTAAAAATGGTCTCAAAAAACTTCCCGGAAGATTGTAGTAAAAATAATTAATAGGGCTATTTATTTTACGAATATCTAAATAGGAAACAAGAAAAGTGTTTTTTTTAAAACTTGAATAAATGATCATTATTATTATTACCAGCATTATCATAATCATCACTTTTATCACAAAAGAAGAGCCAAATTCAGATAGCTATTTAAGGAACTTCCCTATTATTAATATTCTTAGTTTTATGTTCTGCATAGTTTTTGCTTTGACTTCTATTTAATAATGATAATGTTTATTGTTTTTAATTAAGGTTCTTCCCCGTGTCGTTTTTTTAACCTCTTTTTACTTTTTTAAAATATTTATTTATTTATAATTATTTTCTTGGGTAATTATTTTTTTATAAGTTTTATTATTATGTACGTATCTGTGATGGCCTATTTATAAGTATAGTAAGAACTATAATAAAGGAAATTGAAGTTGAAATTAAGATAATAATAGTAATTATTATTATAACTATCTAATGTTATGTAAGAACGCTTTGATTACATCAGCACACGACTCATAAAACTAACCTAATACCAAGGAATATTAAAAATACATTCCCCATGGTGACAACTCACTATTGAAAAAGGTACAGCCATTCCGGGACTCAAACCTATCTCTTGAATCAAGGCCATGGGGGGAGGGGGTGGGGGGGAAAAGAGTAAAAATTGTTGGGTGCATAATTAAACGGAAGAAAAAGAGTATTAAAACGTGTGAAGTCCAGCAGGGGTGAATTAGAGGTATTATTGACAAGCTGTTTTACATAAAAATAGGTTTAATTGCGAAGTTAAGGCTGAATTTAGAGAAAATGTGTCCTGCATTTGCGTTGGTAACGATTCGGAGAAAACTTTCATCAATACACTAGGTTGGAATTCAAACGCCGGCCCCTCTACCAACCGGAAAAATAGGCTAAACGTTCATTGCGTTAAGTCCTTGTGCCCGCATTCTAGGGTACAATTTATTATTATAATAGTTAAAACGTGCTTTCTTTTCTAATATAAACTCTCTATATATACATATCTTATAGTCTATATATAAATGTGTATATATTTTATAAGCATAGTTGATCTAATGGGGTAGAAATGAAGAACTAAGCATTTTGGAGTTGATCTACACACATTTTTATGAACGGAGCTTGGAAAATCACTTAGAAAAAAAGTACCCTCAGTAGAGCTGACTTGGACTCGAACCCCGATTTCCCTGTCAACCGCAGGCCATTATGACAGGAGAATGACCCTATATATAAATAGATCTTAATATAGCGAACAAATATGATGCATATACGTTACTTAATACATTTAATGAAAATACGTAATTCTACTTCTTCTGTAACTTCTAATAAAATAAAATAGCTTAAAAGATTATGTTTTCAAAACAAATACAAATAGCAATTACTCGTGCATAAATAAAGCTCTAGGGCAAATATTTACTTAGGACTTAAATAAGTGTCAAAATGTAAGGAATATTTAGGACATAAATACAAATATTAAATTCAGCTCTTAGATCATTTACAAATGATTTAAGAGTGTTAATACTGAGAAATGTTAATATATTAAAATGTTTATGTATTGAACAAAGTAGTTTAAATAAACTTCTCGGAGAGTAAAACAAATTATTATAAGGAGTTTCATGAAAAAGCATATAAAAAAATATTCCAATATTCTTATCTAGCTGACCTAGCTGACCAACTTTGGTGGTCAGATGGTCTAAGACGTCACTCTCGCAATAAACTGGACTGCCGATGAAGGGGAGAACAGGGTTCAAATCCCAGTCGGGTGTACTAAGGGTGATATTTACTAAATGACTTTACACTCAGCCTACATGTAAATGCGGGTACATTTATTCTAAATTCAACCTTTTCCATCCTTAACGTATCGTCCTAGCTAGCAAGGTATTCGTACAACCCGAACGGTTAGTAAGACGCGGGGTTAATAAAGCCTCTAATGTGTGTATTCACCGACGACATTATTTTCGGGCAAGATAAAATAAGGGAGAAGTACAAATTTTAATTCAATTATTTATGTCAATACTTAGCTTCAAGTGATGATTATGGTGATTTCATGAAAAAGTGCTCGGTACATCCTAATGTACCCTTTGCTTACCCTGAAATGTAGCAAGCCTACCTTACATGGTTCCACCACGGTGCAGCTTATAAGATAGAGCCACAATAAAGTCGGTCAAGAAAAGGCCGCTACTTTTAAAGGTAGACTAAGGCCGGGTCTATACATGCCGTTGTTCGACAGCCGTTGATTTTTCTCCTTGTTCCCACATACTGCGATACCACAGTGTGTTAGGGTGGGAGAGACCTCCCCCTGACCTAGTCTCGTCTTGACAACCAGTAGTCTGTATATTCCTGTGCTTTCGTTTGAACTGCAGTTATTAACGCGTATATAAAACGCTTAGTAGTGGTGTGCATGGCGTAGGTCAGGTTTACTAGAAGAACCACGGCTAGTAAGAATATTCTGGGTGCATCCGTACAACAAAGAGAGAGAAGCCTCTCCAATGCAGACAATTCTTCCCATTTTTCCACAAGTATTCCTGCTACTTCCAACCAGCACTTTTCTTTTTCCGTGCGGTCTTTAAAAAGGTTGTGGCTTTTGTCCCAAAGCGGAGGTTTATCTTGCACTAATACTATTATTTTATCACAATCCATGGCGAAAAAACGTGGTTAAAAAAACTTGTTAAAAAGAAATATGTATAGAAGGTAGGTCACCGACGGCCGTCGAGAGGGTTAAGTGGGAGCAGCTCCATCTGATTCTTTGTGTTCTGGCCCTCCTTTCAACGGTACCGTTGACCTTGACGCCGCAACAATCCTCCGTTAGAAATATCCAACGGCCGGTGAAAACACCGCAACGGTGCATGTGGGAACCACCACGTTGCAATCAACGTGTTGAATCTTCTGCTCCGTTACCGCACCGGAGCAACGGCCGTCGAAATACGGCAGGTATGAACCCGCACTTAGTGTATGAGATGCTGTGCCCACAATTTTGTGTCGTATCAACACCACAAACTATACAAGTTATTATTATTATTATTATTATTATTATCATCATCACCGCGTCTTACTACTCGTTCTGGTTGTATGCACTTACGCTAATGTGTAATGGTAGGGTGATTGTGAGATGAAATGGAGGACCTACAGTTTAATGTGGGATCCGAACCACGGTGGAGGCCTGGCATTCCACACATTCACAAGTTGTGATTAAAACACGTCTTGTCAAAGGTATAAAAGTAATGATTTACACTTATTTGTAGCGTACGATATTTTGTACCTTGTGGGAAACATATTCTTTCAGTAATTTTTTAATGTAGGCCTGCATCATTTTAGCTGTAAACATAAAAAGATGTGTACTTTGTTTGGATGTATGCTAATATATTTACCGTATAATCTTGATGTTCTGAGGTACCGTCAGGTTCAAGGTAAATATACGTCCAGTACTTATCTTTTAAGGTCATTCAACAGTAACTTTTTTTTTAGCACCTCGTCTTAATATCCGTTCGGGTTGTACGCTTATGTACTAAGTTACGCTAATGTATTTTAGGGATTAGTAAGGTTAAATTAATAGGGAAGTTTACCCACATTTGCGAGGAGGGAGAGTGGAAAATCACCCTCTGTACACCCGACCGAGATTTGAACCCCGATCTCCCCGTCATAGGCAGTCTAGCCTACTGCAAGAGTAGCGCGTTAGACCACGAGGCCACTGAAGCGGGTGATAAAAAATGTACTGCACAAATTTAACAAGTGTATAGTTATAAACTATAAATAGTGAACCAATGATTTAAAATCATTAAACTTAACCTAAGGGATCACACCTGCTTAATTATGCTTTTTGCGTGCCATCGTTAAGGTAAAGTACTTAATGTGTGGGGCTGAAAGGTTGTATAATTAGACATTTATATGAGCTGTAGGTCCACACAGTGAAATATTTATAATATTAATGATATTAATAATAATAATAATAATAATATTGTGAGGTTTATACCGGGACTAACTTTATAACCTTCAAAGTCTCGAACAGGTTGTTTTATTTAAGCTGTAAAATACATCAATCATTATAATCTTATTGGCTATGATCTCTTTAACAACATTTCAACATGAATTATTTTAGTCGTAAATGTTTATCTAAGTGATGTATATTCTTTTTTTTTTCTGTCTTCATTAAAATATAATATATGTGAATCGGTTGAAGCTAAAAAAATAAGCGTAGTGCCTGTAATGACGTACCAATAATTATCATATATATCTATGTACTGTACATAATATTAAGTAAATTTTAATTAAAAACTCTCTTGGAAACCATAATATGAAATTATATACTTGTTGCTTCCACAGTAATAATTGCTCACGGCTAGTTCATCTTCATGTTCATCATAATCTTACAACCAATCTTTATAACCTTGTTTTACCATATTTTCTTTTACTGTTTCTGAATCTTAAATCATAATCTTTCCCTCTCTTACTGGGACTGAAGCTTAAGTTGGGGATTTCAGGGAATGCGAGTTAAAGCCAGTGTTTTTTCAGTTTAATAGCACAACTTTCTATGGTCAAAAGAAATAAAATAATTCTCCAGTACAAACATATAGTTAAATTTTATTCACATGATGACCTCAACAGTTGTTGGATATCTATCAAGGATGTCCTGGAATTTAATGACCTTTTTTCTTCATTTGTTGCCACAATTCTCATGACAGATATTCAACAACTGTTGATATCACCATGTGAAGAAAATTAAACCACATGTTTATAGTAAAACGATTTTTTTTTTCCGGGGAAAAAAGTGTTACAGTAAAAATTTCAAAAAAAACTCGCCTTAACTTGCGTTTCATACATCCCCACCTTAAAACACAACTATCTCTATTTTAATGTGGCTGAAGTCCATTAATGAACGCTTTTGACGGGGTGGTAAAAACAAAGCTACTGTAAAATATTCTCAACACAACGTCTGCAAGAATCTTAATCGTTGCAGAGATGCAATATGAATGTGTGTGGTAGATAAATTTATTGTTGTTGAATTGTTATTTAATCAATATGAATGGTAACTACTATCATCAGCATTGTAGCCTTGTTAAATTATTATTTTATGCCTTCATATTTGTGTGTGTGTATATATGTATATACACACACAAATATGAAGGTATAAAATAATCATATATATATTTGACATACACATGTGCGTGTATAGCTGTGTCTCTTCTCCCATCTATTCAATTTTGCTCTCTTCATTTATTTCTATTTTTAAATGCATATAAATTTACTCAATTATTAAAACATTTGTATTTCAATAGTACACAAGTATAAAATAATATGTTTATACATTTCTCTAATGTATAATTTTATAAGCTAATTTCCGGTAGTTGAAATTACGAGAAAACTGTTCAACGAACTCTGACCAACGATCACTCATTTTAACGACTAGGGCTCCAGGATGCCGGCAGAAATAGTAGCCTAAAACTATGACCTTATTTTACTAGCAAATGTTCCGTATTTTCCTTTTGTGTGGGCAGTGGCTCATCTGTACAATCAAGCTTTGCTTGCATCACCATGGAAACCATTATCTGTGTATAGTTTTATATCGGTAGTTAAAATATTTATCTTTAGGTGAAAATAATAACAACTCGATTCTTGCTTGAGTGGTTTGGTGAAACAAATAGATCGATAGCTGGAAGAAGGGTAGTTTTAAAGTTCTCATCGTGGTGTAAAGGGGGTAAATATACGTTTTGATTGAAATTAAACACCGAGCGCTAAAAATCGATGTAAGGTTGATTGCCTTTTACAAGAAACTTTTAACTAGAGGGCTTATTATATAGAGCTTTTCCCATTAAAACGTTTAGAATACATTTTAGTGCAATAATCTGCAGCTATCGATGCAACTATCCACTAGTTATATATAAATGGTTGATTAGGCATTGGACTTAACTTTTCTACGGTAAAGATGACATTACAGGGGGAGAGAGAAATTAATTTTAATAATAATAATAATAGTTCCATGGCGTCAGCCCACAAACGAGCTATACCGTCCGAGTGGCCACCGTATGTTGGAGAAGATAGTGCCATCATTTGCTGATATAGGGTGCCACGTTATCAGAACAATGAGCCGTACGGCCGTTAATCTCAGTTTTCTAGGCCATAGCCGCTACTTTTTCATTCAAGAAGCTTCTCATTTGTCCTCACGAGGCTGAGTTGACCCCGTTCCAGACCCACTGCTTCAGAGAAAAATCTGGAAGCGCCTAGGATCGAACCCGGGACCTTTTGTGGTAGTATCAAGGAACTCTGGCCTTTGAGATTGTTTAGGATTTGTTATTTAACAAAATGTTGGAGCCACCCACTGGAATTTTTGGTCAACCTTTTTGGGTTTGGGTCTACTCGCCTGCAAGATTTCAGCTTCTTAGATCTTCTGGGGTTTGATATTTGGTTCGGCTGGACAGAGGTACGGGTAATTATTATAGTGGAAATGGGGATAATCATTAGTTAAACAATATATATAAGGACAACTAAATCCATTCCATGTGTAACTTTACAATTTTTTGGATGAGTTTTTATTTTATTTTTTATTTTCTCATAAAAAAATAGGTTTAAAATAAAATATGTTTGAGAAATATTCATGCTATGAGTATTTTGAAAATTTATTTTTTATCCTCTTCTAATGACTAAAAGGGTTTTAAAATCAGTATGTATGCATTTCTTTAGGCCCTCTCTCTACCCACAATTTTCTACAAATTGTGTATTTATAGGCCTATACAATCTAGTGAAGACGACTCAGAACGATAATACTTGTGATTTATTGACGAGAAGTATTTTCACAAGTTCTAGTGAGATAAAACTAACAATAATCTTATTTTTGGTTTGCCAATGCCTACTATTATCGATCTATGGAAAGAAACGCAATTAATTTGGCTCCAATTGTTATAGGCAACTTGCTGCACTGCGACATTACACGGGTGGTCTACTTTGTATCTTGCAGGGGAAGAAGAACGTACAGAACCTGCTTCAGCGCCGCATGGTCTAACGCGCTACTCTCACGGTAGATTAGACTGCCGATGATGGGGAGATCGTGGTTCGAATCTTGGTCGGGAATACTGGGGGAGGGGGGTCCCAATATTTTTCCACTCTCCCTCCAAGCATATGCAGGTACACTTCATCTAAATATAACCTTCATATTAACTAAAATCATTAGCGTAGTTAGTACATAAGCGTATAATGAACGGGTAGTAAAACGTGGTGTTAAAAAAAAAAGAACGGAATGTCTCTGGTAGAACAATTTGTGGTGTGGTGAATGATTCAAATGTGTAGTATTTTTTGTCATGTCATTTTTTACTGGTTCATGCAACAAAAATAACAACCAAGAACATTAATGGCAAAAGCGCCATTCTCTATCAAAAAGCTACGATGATACTAGGGACGAGGTATTGAATGTTAATGTAGTAATAAATTTATCTAAACTATACTGTACATCCCCACCCAATATCAGGAGAGGCCCTCTCTCGGCTATATCTGAAGTTGGTGTGTTGGGGTAGTAAGGAGTTACTATGAACCTCGAGTAACCAGCGTTGTGAAACTTGTCCTATATTTGAAGAGAGAGTGACCACAAGAAAAGGGAGAATGACAACGCTGTTTCCCAATAGTAACCATGCAGTTACCTCAGAGATGATATCCAGTGTAGTGGGTCGTTTATCTTGACTTGTTTGAACATTCAATGGCCAAGTATCAACGAGAATGTATTTACCATCGTTATGAGGTATGTAAACCCTGATTTTTATAGACCAACATTAAAATATGTCTTATTTGATTTATTAGTTATAAAGTTCATCTAAAAAATTATCAAAATCTCCCAATATACTTCCTTGTGGATTACTCTATAGTTTATCTTTCTTTACATAACTAACTAAATGGACTAAAAATGTAATATGCGCCACCTTGTCATTTGGGAGTCCATAAAGAGTTTAAATGAAAAAAAACCTTTTCTTGTGACAAGAAAGTACAAATCATATGATTAAACTTATTCTGTGACTAGTGAAACCAATGCAAAACGATTAATTATAATGAAATATATATATAAAAAAATAACACCTTTTAGATTCGCAATTTTTACTTTCTCGTTATCTTACAGGTATAGAAAGTATTGTGATCGTCAAAAAAATCGAACTCGATATTTTGATGAATGTTGACCCCCCAATCCAAAAAAGTTGTTTTTGAATTTCCATCTGTCTGTCTGTACCTCGGACTAGAGCCTAATATATTTTACCGATTGGGCTAAAACTTGGTATCTAGGGTTTTCATAGGTTTGCCCCGAGGGGTTTTTGGTATTGGATATCCAATCCTAAAATTAAGGGTAGTTTACTGGAGGGTGAAAATAGAAAATATCGATTTTCTCTAAATCGGCTTTAACGATTTAGATTAAATTTAATTTCAAAACCTTTATAAATATTACAAACAAAATAGCTATTCTCAATATTTCGGCAAAATTACTTTATGGGTTCCGGTTTGATGTGTAAATTTTTATTTTTTATCATATCTCCGAAACTATTTGAGATAGATGGATGTCGACGTCTTATGACCAACCGAACACTAGAAAGTTGTTTTTGCAATGCCATCTATCTGTGTGTCTGTTTAACCCTAAAATTAAGAGTAGTTTAGTAAAAAGCAAAAAGATAAAAAACAGATTTTCTCAAAATCGGCTCTAATGATTTTGATTAAAATTCGTATCTAGGGGTTGATTAAGATTATAAATAAACTGGCTACTATCATTTTCTAATGAAAATTACTTTTAGGGTACTTTACAGAAGCGGAAATTTCCGTGTCCCCGCAACTATCTGAGATAGTAAATAAAAAGTTTTAACGCAATAATTCTCTAATGCCATGAATTAATTAAATATAAGTAAATCTTTCAAAAAGCTTATTTTAACTTTCTTTTAACTTCTTATGAGAAATGTTCATGCAACAATGATATATTTCCTTCATTTTAGACTCAATAGTCAATATTTAAATTTTGTATTGATCAAAATTTATAAATGAGGATTTTAATAGCAATGCAACGACCTGAAGATGTACAACACCTAATAAAATGTTAAAATTTTAACCAGAAGTTGAGATCTTAATACAAAGTGTTGACCCTTGTGGACCCAATATTGATCTTTTTTATTGGTCCAAACATACAAATGAGGACATTAATTCTTTAAAAATAAAATTACAAAATTTAAAACTGGGACTCAAAAAATGTTTTACCTAAGTATAGTGCAATTTATGCTTGGATTTGCTAGTGTGTATAATTTCATTTCACATATATATTACTAATTTTGAGTAAATATCTCCAATTTTAAACAATAGAGCGAGAAAGTTCGTGCGGAGTTCCGTACCATTTATTTATATTAAAAGATAAATAATAATTTAAGCGAGCATTGGAGAAACTTTTAAGCTCAGAGCACCTGGTTCTTTTATATCAATCAAAGAAAACTGTGCAATTAAATCTTTCACCAGAACAGGTTTTGGTAAATTAAAAAATAAACCCATAATGTACTCCCACACTTCCATACACAACACTATTCCTGGTCTGAAGACCTTGTCCATTCAAACTTTAAAAAAAATCCAACTGCCCATCCGTAGGAATGAACCACTGACCCCCTACGCCCACGATGCCATACGGGCACAAATCCATCTGGTGGGGTGGGGCGTGTACTTCAGCTATCACACGTAGCGTAGAGGTTGGATGCCCTGCAGTCTCACCAACCCGGCGACAAAAAATCTGACGCCTGTATAAAATGTCCCATTGAATATAATGTATCCTGGATCGTCTTGCAATCATCTTTGACGCGGTGATCTTTAGGTTAAGGCGACACACTTTTCAGACCAAGACGACATACATGACGTGCGACAGAGTATTAAAGCACTATTATTATTAGCACCGCGTCTTACTACCCGTTCGGGTTGTACGCACATTTAAAACACTCATTGTCTTCTGTGTATTTGGAGAACACGCGTCAAGAAATGCCTGTATAAAAGGGCCATTAGATACGTCCCCATCCCATGGATTATGTCAATGTCCCCTTTGTGATGGGCAGCTCTTTTGAACCGGTGTGCTCCCAGTGCAATGGTGTGCCGCGAAGTGCCAGAAAGTGTGTCTTGGGAGTTTGAGGGAATATTAAAAATAAGCGAGAAAAAATAATATTTGAGGAATATAAATAAATCTTTTCATATCCATTATGAACTTTATTTTTTAAAATAACACAATCATTTAAACTTTAAATATTGTACCCGTTTTTCGAATTATAAAATCTCTCCTTAAAAAACTAATGGTGTGCCTTAACAATTGATAGCATCTTGTTGAGTGTGTAGTGAAATGAAAATGGGTTGAAAATCACTGATGTAAGAACTCATTAAAGTTTTTTTTTTTTACGAGTCGTAGAACATTAATCCGTTATCCAGCTGGAATATTTCTTATCATCTTTTCTAACCAACTTCCTTATCCCTCCCACCTCCACCCCACCCCCAGGTTCGCAGGCCCACTTAATCCCCCCTCCCAGGGGATTTCTGACATTCGTTTTGTCTGTTCCTAAGTCTTCTCATACGGCTTCCACCGAAGTTCACAGACCAAAGTGGTAGTCTTTCTTCTCAACTCAATAATTCGAGAAAAAAAACCTTTCTATTTTTCCTACAAGCTGTCAAGAATAGCATGAAATTTGAGATGGCTGAGAAAACAGCTGTAGATGTCGGAAATCGTGACATATTTCATCTCTAAATGAAATCTGTTTAAGAAAAGACTCTAGTGGGAAGTGGGACTATAAATCTCTAGCTTCAACGACCTCTTGGCTGTAAGGTTAGTTTTTGTGACTATTATCAAAGATGCATTGAATTGAATCCTATTTTCCTGTATCTAACACTTTCTTTCGAATTTTTAATCCAAATTTGATACCCAAGATCTTTTAAAAATTGTATAAATTTAATAAAAATAAATTGAATAGCAAATACGTTGCACCACACAGACTTTCTTCCAGCTTTACCTAAAAATTTAGACATTTATTTAAAACTCGATAGTACGTAATATGTAACTGTTGAAGAATCATAATGAAAAAAGCGCATCACATTCTACTAAAGAGCATAAAAATCAATTCCTCATTTCAAAAGCTTCAACTAAAAATACATATATTTGCTTGAAGCTCATAAAATATTTGTTTTATAAAAATATATTTCAAATAAAAGGGTTTTGTTTTAAATAGTTCTACAACTTTTCAACCATAAGCTATTTCGTATCTCAAAGGATAATGGAGAAATGTATGATCAAAATGGTAGATATCTGCTTAGGGGAAGTAACATCTAAGACACCTGCTTCGGTGGCTTCATGGTCTAAGTTGTCACTCTTGCAATAGACTAGATTGCCGATCACAGGGAGATCGGGTTTCGATTACCGGTTGGGTGTACTGTGGGTGATTTTACAAAAAAAAGTTTTCTTATCTCCCTCCACGCAAATGCAGGTATACTTCCCATAAATATAAACTTCCTAATCCCTAAAACCATTAGCGAAATTAGTACATAAGCGTATACAAACCGAACGGGTAGTTAGACGCGGCGCTAGAAAATAAATTATATCTAGAATCGTTACAAAGCTTTGTATTTGGTAGGTTGAGTGTTTATGGTTGTGTGTTTGGACAAGTTAGTTTGTAGTTATGTGACGATAAGCCATCATGTCTAGAAATGTTACGCATAGCACATAAATGAGGGTAGAGTACAGTAGTATTTCGGTAAAATGGATCTTTAAGAAAGTACAAACTTTTTTGCTGTCAACATTGACGTTATTACTATGTTATTGGTGTTATTTGATTACAGCTGCTTATCACATGACTATGCAAAATGTGAGAATGCACAAACATGGGAAAGGGTGCTTTTAACTTCCTCGAGATTTTGATGGTGTCGACGTGTCCTGACCACCTCCCTCCCTGAACCCGAAAGAGTATGCCGTCCGTCTGTTACTGGGACTATGTCAAAACAATTTTACCGATCGGGCTAGAGCTCGGTATCTAAAGTTTTCATAAGGTTCCTTAGAGGGCTTGTTGGAAGAGCATTAGCGAAACAAGCCAAAGGTCCCGGGTTTGATTCCCGTATACAGGTTTAATTTTTCAACTTAAGTTATTATTATTATTATTATTATTATTATTATTATTATTATTATTATTATTATTATTAGCACCGCGTCTTACTACCCATTCGGATGATACGCACTTACGTTAATGTGTGATGGTAGGGTGATTGTTAGATGAAATGGAGGACCCACAGTTTAACGTGGGATCCGAACCACAGTGGAGGCCAGGCATTCCACACATTCACAAGTTGTGATCAATACACGTCTTGTCAGAGGTGAAGAAAGGGTTTGTTCAATCAGATAAATCTGTGCCGGGACCGAGGATTGAACCCCAGACCCCCAGCACAGAAGTCCGACACCTTACCCCTAGACCGCCAGATCACCTTCAACTTAAAGAATATGATATTTATATGCGGATATAGCCGTAATTAACAAATTAATAGCCTTGCTATTGAATCCATCATGCTATGAGCATTCGTACAACTGTCCGGAGGGAAGCACATATAGTAATAGAGGATCACACGGAGAGATGAAAGGAACAACCCCGGTGTTCACCATTGAGATGGTTCGCTTGGGTCTGAATCGACGGGCCTCCCAGCCCATCAGCTGGCTCGAGAGAGCGACAGGCGTATCAACAATAACACCAGTAAAAGCTCACCAAGAAAGCTGCAAGGACAACGTGAATAAATACAGCTGAAAATGTATTATTATTATTATTATTATTATTATTATTAGCTCCGCGTCTTACTACCCGTTCGGGTTATACGCACTTACGCTAATGTGTAATGGTAGGGTGATTGTGAGATGAAATGGAGGACCTACAGTTTAACGTGGGATCCGTACCACGGTGGAGGCCTGGCACTGAAAATGTAGAAAACTGGATTAGTTTTAGGTTATAATAGGGAACTATGGAAACTTAGATAGGAGTAGGTAGTAATTAGTACAAAGGATTGATTTGAGATAGTGGCAATTTAAGTACAAAATGAATAATCAAAGTAAAATAAATATTAAGAAGACAGGATGTAGCATATTACGACCCGTCTTACAATACAAAATGACGGGTCAAGATATCAATGGAAATTGAAAATTGTATCATGTTCAAATAAAATTGAAATTGGGATTATGTTCAGTGAGCAGTCAATTTTGCGAAAAAAGGGAAAGTGAGAAACATAATTCGTTGTAAAGATTGTGTTTATATTATGTCCATGTGAATGTAACCAATTTCCACTGCAATGAAGTATGTTTATTAAAATAATAATGTAATGCTTTTTTTTCTTAGGCCGTTAACACGCTGCAGTTCGTCGAATTATTAGTAGACACAAAGACTGGGATTTGACCTCTGTATGTGCATGACCCTGTAATATCCACATATGAGTGGCACGCAGGTGGAAAAGTAGTTTCCACTCTAGTTTATCTCTCTCTTACTGTGTGTCACATGATTAAAAGTAAGCCTGTGATCAGTTGACTTGGAAGGTGGTTACCAGCCCTAAAGCCGCGTTGATACATCAAAAAGTTGAAGAATTTTGTTTTTGGAGGGTATTGGAGCCGTCGCAGATATGCTCATACAGGAAGATTAAATCCATAAAAAAAAAACCTCCTGAAAAATAAAGTTTGTACCCGGAACTGTATAATTAAGACGTGAAGCTCTTGGATCTTTTCTAAATCTCCTTCGCGAAGTAGCGGTTAAAGAGGAAGACACTTTCATCTACGATTAAATACTGTGCAATTTGATAAATTGCTAGGACTTGTAGAGCAAAAAATTCAAATAATTATTACTAACCTGCTCTACGTTACATTTCACAACACTTACATTTTACCTATCTATCTATTTGATCATTTTTATAACTTTCCGTATATGGATTTCACCCTCCATATTTTTAATCAACGCCCTTTCATGTGTCAACAATTCATCCCGGCCCACTTGGAAGAGGAGGTTATATCCAAGTTGAGTGGGACGTGTGGCAAACTTACTTGGATCAGAGACGAACGTTGATGATATTCAAAATGGCGTCGACTCAAAACACGCAGGGTGAAAGCTGTAAAAGGAAAGTTGTAAAAATAATCAAATGTACGGATAGGCAAAATGTAAGGGTTGTGGAATGTAACGAAGATCAGGTATTCAGTCTCTCATTTTAGTATCAAGTTTTATTTTTGCACTGCCTTTTAATAACTGTTCAGGTTATACGCACTTAAGTTCTTGAATTTTTTGTTTTATAGGTCTTTGTAACTTGCGCAGTAGTTAATCGTAGATGAAAGTGTCTTCATCTTCAATCACTATTTCGCAAGAGAAATTTGAGGAAGTTCCAAGAGCCTCAAGTATCCAGCTCCGGGTCCAAACTTTCTTTTTTCTCTTTTATGAACTTTCTTTTATGGATTTCAACTTCCTGTATGAGCATATCAGCAGCCACTTTGATACCCTCCAAAACCAAATCCCTCATCTTTTTTGATGTCTACAGGACTGTCAAAGTCACTAACCGTGACTACTAACTTGGACCAAATACACTCGTACAAGAACACTTGCTGCAAGCTAGTTGCCACGGTTAGTGACTTTGACAGTCCTGTAGACATAAAAAAGATGGTGGATTTGGTTTTGGAGGGAATCGGAGCGGTCGCTGATATTCTCATACAGGACAATGAAATACATTAAAAAAAAAGTTCAGAAAAAAGAAAGTTTGGACCTGGAACTGGATACTTGAGGATCTTGAAGCTTCCTCAAATGTATTTCGTGAAGTATCGGTTGAAGATGAAGACACTTTCATCTACGATTAACTACTGCGCAAGTTGCTAGGATATATAAAACCAATAATTCAAGAACTTGAGGGCGTACAACCTGAACAGTTATTAAGACGCAGTGCAAAAATAATAAAACTTGATACTAACAGTAGAGCTGCAATATCTGCCCTTCGCTACCATCCATAACACTCCCTCAGCCTCATTTAGTTCCATGAACCTTACATTTTGCCTATCCGTTCATTTGATTATTTTTATAACATTCCTTTTACGGGTTTCACTCTCCTTTTTTTGAGACGGCGTCATTTTGAATCCCATTATAGTTAAACTTGGATCCAAGTAAGTTGGCCACACGTCCTACTCAACTTGATATAGCCTCCCCGTCCAAGTGGGCTGGGATGAATTGTTGACACGATTCAAGCAGTGTCCTAGTGATGAGCGTGCAGCGTCCAAGTTTGCTTTGTGCAAGTATACTTGGGTCGTTTCAACGAGGCTTTAGAAATAGACTCGCCAAAGGTTTAGAATGTACCAGACGTGTGTATGCTTCGGTATATTTTTAATTTATTAGATAAAAATAGACGCGTGGGATACGTGATAGGTATCACATGTTTATATGTGTAGTGGGGCAGATTTATTTGTAATTATAACGAAACTGACACGATCTGTAGAACGAATAACATGCATTCTATGTGCATCGACTCGAGTTTTTATTTATAGTAATGTAACCATAATTAAACATGTGTGGTGAATACGTGGTTGGTATCACGTATGTATGTGTATAGCGGGTAGTTTTCTTTGTAATTATATTGAAACGTATGTGACCAGTAATTAGAGGTAGTCAGTCACACGTACTCTTCTGTGTGTAGTGTGTCAAGAGTTTCTTTATAGTGACGTAATCATAACTAAACAGACGTTGTGAAAATGTAAAGTAGGACACACTTCTGTGTGGAATTTCCAGTTTTTCTCTATGTGAAAGACACGTGAAGTATGGTAAAATAACATTATATGCATTACATGTGATCGGATATTATTTTATTAATCTGTAACAATTCATCAAAAGTATGTGAAATTCTAATTAAAAACTCATTATAATCATCATTATCATCATATCATGAAAAATGTCGCCGGAAGAGGTTACCATTATTTTTGCCTTTTCACAAAGAGGCGCCCGTACGTGGGGCTGGTCAGTATGTTTGCCATTTTGTTACAAAAAAAAATGGATGTATTTTGTTGTGTGAGAGTAACTACCCATTCTTGGTGTTATTACAAATGACTCCCAATCGCTGCGCGATCCTTGAAATAGACCCTTAGATAAATAGAGGTGAGTTTGATAAAGTACTTTAGGCACCAAGAGAAGATTCAGTAACACATCAGATGGGCACTACAATTTGAGGCTTTTTATATTAGAAAGGAGGAAGAGAAGGCAAGAGACACATCAACAGTTTTAAAATTATGTTTAAATTTGCGTAGAGCTTAAAAAAAAATGCGACTTGTACATACATATAACGTTCTTCTCTTGAGCATAATAATTATTTGGTTATTCTTCATTTGAGCCATAATTTTGGTGTTAATGAAGAATATTATTTTTAAGTGACGATTTGTTTCATGGTAGGAAAAACAAATTGATACGCATTTTTATCTAATAAAATACAAATGTACTAAACATATTATATAATATATCTAATATATACGCATTGTATCGGTCTAGGATGTATATATATATATATATATATATATTTGTTTAGTAAAATAAAGTACAAAATAAACATATACACCTACACAATTTATGAATTTATGTTCTATATATGGACGATTGAGTTAAAATGATGTCATGCCCTTAACCTAGATTCGTTATTACCAATAATTAAAGTCAGCTCCACTAAAACTTTCAATCAATAAAATATTTCCGTGTTTTCTAATTGCGAAACTACTTTTTACTGTCACTTTCCATGACATAAAATATATGTTAGTACAAATGGAAATTACATTAGAAGTTAAGTGCTAAGAACGAAACACACAAACCTTGTTAGTTAGTGTTTTAGAGGTGTGTCAATAGTAACGTGCTGTGTTTATAGCGGATAACAGAAAGTACATTAATTATAAATATAGGGTCGATGATGTATTGCCACAACTTAAAAAATAACATGATATATCGATTATTTAATTCAGTAATTAACGATACCTGAAACAAAATCAGACACAACCATTTTCTATCGCTCTTCGCTGCAATGAATATCCATCCTCCAGCAATACAACACAAAGATGAATTATCGTGCTTTATTTACGTTGGTGCAATTTTTAATATCCATAACACACCCGAAAAATGCACTTTCTTACAAACTTCTCGATAGAATAGAATTTTATAGTGTGACCGTATCGTTCTCAACCGCTTTTCAAAATGTACTGAAATGGTCCGCTGAAAGTTCTACCACGTCTTTTGTCGCGGTAGACGACGATCTACTGACGCAAATGTCAGAGGTGGGGAACATTTTAAAGAGCATGAGCAATATGGGAACTTCGGTTTTCGTTACAGCTTCAAAAAGTTTCTCGGATTTATATCCTAGAGTAAAAAGTTATTCATTTGATAGAAATATTATTATTTTCATAGTTTATAATATGAAAACCTTATTACAGATCAATGACAATGGTGTTTGGGATCCAAAAGATACAGTGATTTTTATGGATGTACTTGAGAACAGTTCCATAGTGGAGGACAGGTACATGGGAGTGTTTCGGAAACTTTGGAAGGATTTTGGAGTTTATAACGTTTTGATTGTGACTTTAAGTTTGGATTCAAGAGGCGTCAATGCGGTATTTGAACAGGACACGTGGTACTACCATCCTTTTGTGAACAATAAAGATTCTAGGGGCCTAGTCGTGAGATTAACAGAAGAGGAAACCAGGAAGATAGCACACATACTCCGGTCGAGGTTTTATAATCTGTTTGGATACCCTCTGAGGGTCTCCTTCACCCCTGGGTTTTTCATAAACGTCACGTTCGTACCGGACCGGCCCCTTCGGTATTCGGGACGAGACGGGAGCGTACTTGGGGTTCTGTCTAAAGCCATGAACTTCACCCCGGTCGCCAAACAGCCGGACGATGGGAAAGGGATAGGCTTCAGACTTCCGAACGGTTCTTACGTCGGTTCTATTGGCGAGATGATGGCCAGGAAGGTTGACGTCACACTGGAGGCGTTCTACATCAAGTATCTGGGGACGCTCGGTGTTCAGTACACTCACTCGATAAACGTAGGGAAGTTGTGTGTCGTCGTACCTAAAGCGGGGCCTGTACCTACCTGGACGGCCATATTCAGAAGCTACACCTGGGAGGTCTGGTGTGGTGTAGCCATATCGTACGTTGTGTCCTGCACCTTCTGGTACGCATTGAAATATACCGCTGGGACCATCTCCCGCGACCTCTCCTCCACTTCTGTCGAGATCCTGACGATATTAATCTCTATACCGGCCAAGTGGATCTCTAGAATACATCGTCCAGCCCAGCTGATCTTTATATCGTCCTGTCTCCTTTTCGGGTTGGTCATCGTCAATGCTTTCCTAAGCTCCCTCGTGAATCTTCAGGTCAAACGGAGTTTCTACACCGATATCAACACACTCGAAGAGCTGGACGAATCCGGATTACCGATTGTCACTTACAATCCTCTGTATTTAGACACCTTTAACGACAGCCGTAGCATTTTTGCCAACCTCCAAAGGAAGTTGACACTCTCAGAGAACAAAGATGTCGATCTAGATATTATGCGAAGAGTAGCGATCGGGAGGAATTTCGCTTACCTGGTGACGAATATCAATGTCGCCAATTTCATGATTCATATCGCGGACGCATCTTCTCTCATACACATGGTGAAGGAATGCCCTCGTGTGTATTTCCCCGCGTATTTGCTACCAAGGTCATCGCCATATTTACAACCTTTTAATAGTTGGCTACTCAGGTTGAATGAGGCGGGTCTTTCGATCAAATGGTTTCGAGATTTCCAGGACACTTTGAGAAAATCGCGTAATGTCTCGGACGAATCCCAAAGTGATGAGTCAAATATCAGGCCAATTACGTTGGACCATGTGTCAGTTTCATTCTTTGGACTTGCAATGGGGCTAGGAATAAGTATAGTAGTTTTTACCATAGAAAAAATTATTAGTGTGTTTAAATTAAAAAAATTAGATCAATATCTCAAGACTTATTATCATAAATAAAGGCCTGTTTATCAAAATTCGGTGTAAAATGTTAATTTTACAACACTCATCAAAATTAAATATATAGGGCTTATATGCTTTTTAAATATTAATAACTCACAAAAGTAGCCGGAATTTACTAATTTAAAATTCCAACTTTGAGGTGCAAATGTTTGTGCACATGGGCTACTAATTTTAAAATTTCGGACCTCTGCGTGTGGTAAATATCATGCAATCAAGGCTGTAGTTAGGGTGGGGGTGGGGGTTGGGGGATTCAAACCCACCCAAATGCTACGAACAATATATTTGGCTTTATTAATGGTTCAAACAATATCAAAATTAAGCTACAAGTACAAATTAGGGGGCTGTGTTATCATAAAAAAAACTTCTGAGAGCCTCTAGAGTTGTTTAGTATCTAGAATTTTTTCCAGCCCTCGGCAGTTATGGTGTTATGCTGCCATAAAAAAAACCCACTTCAGATAGCTTCTAAAGGTGTTTAATATTCAGAATGTTTCCTATCCTTAGGCAGCTAGGTGGTTATATTGCCATAAAAAACACTTTTGGAGAGCTTCTAGAGGTGTTTAAATACACATATTTTACCTAGCCTCCAACAGTTAGGGGGCAATGTTGCCATAAATCCACTTCAGATAGCTTATAGAGGTGTTTAGTATTATTGATTTTTTCTAGCCTTTGGCAGTTAAGGGTCATGTTACCATAAAAAAAACACTTCAGATATCTTCTAGAACTCTTTATCATTTAGAATTTTTTCAAACTTCCGGCAATTGGGGGATGTGGCCACCGAAACCCCCCCCCCCC
>CABFWB010000390.1:55338-105996 GCA_902151455.1 Timema bartmani | reverse complement strand
ACGTTACCCAGGGTATACCTTGGAGGTTGTCTACACGTCATACCCTCTCTGTGGGAACAGGACGTTACCCAGGGTATACCTTGGAGGTTGTCTACACGTCATACCCACTCTGTGGGAACAGGACGTTACCCAGGGTATATCTTGGAGGTTATTTACACGTCATACCCACTCTGTGGGAACAGGACGTTACCCAGGGTATACCTTGGAGGTTGTCTTCACGTCATACCCGCTCTGTGGGAACAGAACGTTACCCAGGTTATACCTTGGAGGTTGTCTACACGTCATACCCACTCTGTGGGAACAGAACGTTACCCAGGGTATACCTTAGAGGTTTGTCTACACGTCATACCCGCTCTGTGGGAACAGAACGTTACCCAGGGTATACCTTGGAGGTTGTCTACACGTCATACCCGCAATGATATTATGTGATGATAGTTATTATGAATGTGTGGAACCAGGAGTGACCTTAAACCTAACTTAATCCTAACCAACAAAACCCTGGAAACCTTTGGGCTAATTCCCCTTTCGGGAAAAATGCATATCGTTCCAGACGGGAATCGTGCCAGGTGCACTGACCACTAAACCACGAGGTCGTATTAAATTAGATAATAATTTAACAATGAGGTTGTGGCTATTGTTTGTCATTTCTTGGACTTATAATTTCTTCGCAACCGGGGAAAGCACCATCGTCAATACTATTCTTTGTGAGCGGAAGCAACAAAAGAAGAATTTACAAGAGTTTTCAGATATTATTTTTTAACACCCCTGTCTTATTTATTAATAGCCATTTTTATATCTTAAATATTTGTTGTGCCAAGAAAATATCTTTATTTGGTGACCATGGCAGAAGCTAAACTCAGTTCGTAATTTTAATATTTTTTAATTATTTCCTAAGATTAAAGGAAATGATCTTACTTCACATTGGATAAATACTGTAATAACGAAAGTCATAAAACATATCTTGAGTCCCTTACCTTTTACGCACTATTATAAATAAATTCATTCAAGTTGTGAAGAAAATATTGTTTCTCTCTGTTTGGAAATAGAACAAGAAACGACTGTTGCGCACTTGAAGCCACTGCATTCTGGTTCGGGAACTAGTCGGCCGACAGGAGCCGAATCCATCCGAAGATATCCCGAGAGTAAATTAAAACATCAACGAGAGAGGGAGAAATCCAGCCATTTGGTTTCCAAAAGTCATGAGTTCGAATCTGTGATAAAAAACTTGGATGGAAAGATTTCTCTCCCCCATTCTGTTTGGATGATGTAGGTGCAAATCTGTGTTGCAGTGAGCCTAATTTAAAGGAATAAAGGATGAAATGTCACCTACAATACATCTATAGGATGGAAGGTTAAAATAGTGTTAAAAGTTCAACTATTAGAGTTTGTGGAAACTTTTTTTTTTCAGTATTTTATGTTAAAGAAGAATTTTTTTTTAAATCATCCAAATTTTTCAAAGGAACCAGGACATGGGTGAGATTGTTTCACTTTTTCTTAAAAATATATCTTAGGCTACTACTCCATCCAAACTATCGACATCTATAAACTATTTTAAAACACTCCATCAAGATATAAAATAAATTAATATTTATTTTAAATATTATTTCTACTAGAACTACAATGTTGTAATTATTTAAATAGTTTAATAATCATTATTTTCTTCAACAATACTAAGCCAATTATATTTTTCAATTGTTATTCTTGGTGACTAAAGTTTCATTTAAAAAAATAATAATTACATTGCTATGTTTTTTCCCCTTTAAATTACTAAATATATATATATAAACAAAATTTATTATTATATATATATATATATATATAAAAATATCAAATTTTAATCTTTATCTAATCAAATATTGTAACATTTATTATGTGTATATTTTATTTTAAATTATTTTGCAACAATTAGTTTTATACTTACACAGATATCCCTAGGCAGGTACAATGACATGAATTTTTTCTAAGATTGAATAAATAAGATTCAACATTTTTATTTTATTACTTCCTGGTACATATTTCCCTGTGCAAACTGATATGTTGTAAGTTATGTGTATTCTTCCATGTACACCTTTTAACCTTGTTAATTTCATCCTGCAAATATGTGGAAAGGCAATGTCAACTTGAGTTAAGGGGCTTATTTGACAAGGTAAGAAGAGGGGTAGTTTTCTAGCACTTATACTCGCTGGTCCTGGGTTTAGAGGGTCTTGTGCAGATGCTGGACAATATTCATAGTTTTAATAAAGTTCCCGAGCTAGGAAATAGTCATGGTAAACCAAATTTAAATAGTTTCTTATTAGAGTTTATTATTGAGTTTGCTATTTCAAAAAGAGCGCTTCTAGAATTTAAAATGTATGATAAAATTTCAGGAAATTCCAGTTCGGTGCAGTTAATACTTACACTTATTTTCCAAGGCGTGACTCTCCCAATTAAACACATTTCTAAACTCCTCCATGTTTTTCTGGATTGTAGCGTATCAAAATACACGTTTGCATGCTCTCTTCCCACTCCTTTTCCGAGGATGGTTGGTGAGACCGCCGCCAGGCGTTGCGAGCGTAGGAAAGGGAGTTGCGTCGTCGCCTGGCGCTAGGACAGTTGACTCGTATATGAACAAGCGAGATGTAACATCGGATCCACCCGACGAGGTGTTTCACAGTTCATAACCTTTTTATATTTTTTGTTTGAATAAATGGTTGTGTTGAAAAAAGCGTGATTTATTATACTTTATTAATATGTGGACGCCAGTTATTTTTCTAAAATAGCATGGGACATATCCCGAAGGTGTTACACAATGCATTATTTATTATTGCAGACATTTTCCCTAGCTATATGATGTAACAAATTGTCCATAACAATTGGATATGTTTTTTCAAAAAGTCCATCCTGGGTATGAGCCTAATACTAATAAAAGAAAAGGGATATTGACTTAAAGCACATCAATCAAATGATTTGATCAAAGTTTGAAATGGAAATTCTTATTTGTGTGACCTTTAGACTTGTTAAGACTTGTTGTGTAGGTTTAACACCTTATGTTTAAATTTGGCCCATACTAGAAAAAAAAATTACGAAAACATCAATAATAAAACTTGTAATGAATTAGTCATGGTTTAGTCAAAAACACAACGTACATCATTGATATTTCTAAGAGGCAAAGTGAGCATATATGAATAATAGGGACTATTAGTGAATATTTATCAGTGTTTTTATGTGGATTTGATCATCCTATAATTTAAAACTTTTATTTATTTCCTATTATGAAGCTTTTTACAAGATTCTTTGTATCAAAAATTAGTATGTATAACAACCAATTTTAAACAAGTGTGAATGATGAATAAGCAACACTTAACTTTTTGTTTCAGTAATGTTCCTCATTTTATGCTGCAAGTTTTTTACAGTTTAGTGGTAACATGCGGTGCCTTTCTATATTAATAAAATGAAGAGTTTGTTTTATCTGTCCGTCATGAGCATTGAGCGATATCTGCAGCACACAGAGGGCTGAAAGTTTAAAATTAGTAGCCTCTGTGTACGAACGTGCTGACCTCAGAGTGAGAATTTTAAATTTATGATGGGATTTTTTAAATTTATTATAAACTGGGTCATATGAAATAAAAGAAGAGATTTTATTTTATTTCTGTTTGAAGTAAAGAAAAGTGTTTCCTGGAGTAGTGCCAGGTATGGTACTTAGGCTAGTAGTAGCTATAATCATTGTAAATATATTAATTTTATGATATTTTTTATTGAAATATTATTTATACAAACTACACACAGTAATTATAGTAAAGATGTAACTATTAACTAATGATACAGTTTAATTTTTTTTGTAATCTCTTTACAATATTTTGTACAATAGAATACATTATTATGAACTAGTATAATTATAATATTACATTTAATTATCAATATACTTTACATAATTTTACAAAAACAAAATCTGATCTTGCAAATGTTACACTATTAATATTTTAAGAACTGGTGATAAATATCACAGAAGACACACCATGTTTTCCGAGTGTACTCTTTTGATTTCGAGGACAGAATATCTGGCATCAGTCACATTCAACCACACCAATAGCAAATTATGTATACAAAAAACAATTCCTTTAATGTAACAGCTCTCTTTGATAACTAGCAAAATATCTATTATTCCAATAGTATCACTCAATAGTTTATATTAATTATAAATGTTGGGATATGTTTGTAAGAATACAATGATTATTTATAAAATACTTTCTTCGGCGCTTTGGATATCATCATACAGTATAAATATAGCTACAAAATTGATGTAACAATTTATAATCAAGGGGGACATAATCAAACTCTTAAATATTCAGAGTTTAAAAGTTTAGTTGGGATTCAACTATAATTAACTGCAATAGATCAATATTGTATCCGACACCTTAGCTCAGTCGATAGCGTGTGTCTGGATGCTGTGCCTGTGCTAGTCTTAAGTTAGATTATAAGACATATGAAGCTACGACAGGCCTAGCAAGCCGGTATTGGGAAAAAATATATGACTTTAATAAAAAAACTGACCCAGGCCAAAGGCTGGAAATAGTAGTGGATGTAAAAAAATATAGATATTTGAAACCGTGATGAACCATTATGTCCATTGAGGTGTAGGTGACATAGGAGAGACAGCACAGAGTAAAGCGTAGCCAAACGAGCCTGCATAAAGTTGAGGTAGAAGCACAGTTTCCTGTTATTGCTCGCCATATATTGATCAACCGCTGTGTGTGATTATAACCAAAATCTGTCCTACGTCTTGTTTTTCTTTCAATATGCACACATTTTATGCTCTATTTTGTGCTCTTCTATCCTGCCTAGCTATGTATCTTGACGTGTGCTTAACCTAAGAAAACTTGTTCTCCTGTAATGGAAACTTTCAATATAGGGGAATGAATACAATTTTATTTTAAAACAGAATGAGAGTTAAGGTAAGAGAAACTATTGGGCGTCAATAAGGGAAAAGTGTCCAGCTGGAAAAGGAGTAAGAAGTTAGCAGAATCTAAAGAGACAATAGTGATGTATATCTTTTTGTACCAGCCATGAAACCACTCGAAAAAAAAAACGCAATAGGCTTACCAACAGATTAAAATTGACAAAAGACTAGTGAAAGTTACACAATTTCTTTATTTTTTTAAATTCACTTTAAAATAGTGTAGATTTGCGGCAAGTCATGTTTTGTGGCTATGCGTTTGTCCCCTTTGATAAAGGCTTTATTCGACTTGATCCACTATTGAAGCTTGAAGAGATCAAAGTGATTACCAGTTTGCATGGACACTTTAGCTATAGCTTCGTTTATTTTCTGATTTGCGCGTTCTTCACTTATTTTTACCTAATAGTATACCTTTTCTTAATTTTCTTCATTTAAATTGTTTAGAATATCAAAAATATATTGACAGAAATGATTTACATAAATAGAAAACTTTTTATCAAGTATCCCAACATAGATTTCCAAAACTTTTAAAACATCGTGCAAAAGTTATTTTACAAAGGCAATGTCAGTCTAATTCACAATTCCTTCTCATTCTAAAACCGAAAATTAAAAGAAAATCTTAAACCCAAGCATTAGTCACAGATTTGAAATAATTAAAGAATGTTTCCTAGATCATAAGAAATAATTTCATTCACAGAGTTATTTTTTGCAATGCATGTGTGAAAACATAACTTAATTAATGTATTGCATGCTTTAGCACTAGTGCACAAGTTATTAATAAGTTATTATTTTTCAAACACATCAAAATAAAAAGTTTGCCACCAGTAAGACTATCTTTATTAACAATGGCACGAATCAAACAAATATCAACTGTGATGAAAATGTATTCAACAATTATTATTAAAATATATGGTGCATCTAAACAACATAGTGGCCAAGTAAATTTATGTGTGGTTTAAATTTGTAAAATGTGAATAAAGGAGCTTAATGATTAGATTTTAAATTACCAGTATAGAAAGAAAGAAAGAGAAGAAGACACATTAATAACACTCATAACAAGATAATGTGTTGATTTATATCTTTTAGATGGAAGATAGTACAGGAAATAGACACAGAAACAAATTAAATAAGCACAATATGGACATTGTTGAGTTCAATCTTAACGCTGCTGCCACCAGTGTGAGGTTGTAACTACTGCCTCTTTTAAAACTCCATGGTATGAGCCCGCGATTAAGCTATACCAACTGAGCGGCTGCCATTGTTAAAGATGATAGTGCTAACATTTGCGGATAGAGGGTGTCATGTGGTCAGCACAGCGAGCCCTCCAGCAGATAATCTGAGTTTTCTAGACCAGAGCTACTACCTATTTATTCAAGTAACTCCTCATTTGTCCTTGCGCGGTTGAGTTTGACCCCGTTCTGAACGGCCCCTTAAAGTAAATTAAAAGTTAGAACCCCATCTAGATCAACTAGATGTTATTTTTTCGAAACTATTTCGGAAAGAGTGTGAATAATTTCAGGGCAACCCTATAAAAGAAAGAACCAAAAAACAAATAAGAGAAAAATGTAAACTGGCAAAGACTGATTGGAGAGATGTTCGTTCAACCTCTGTTTCCTGTCCTTTCTTCCATGTAGGTATCTCAAGGAGTGAAAAGAGGTTTTTCTTTAATGAAAACCATGATTATATTTTGAAATCTTTTGATCTTTATCATTTCATAAAAATACATTTTTTCGCAAGTTGAAAGCTTTTCCTGGGGAAGGAGAATAGGAGAATGGCGTTTTCTATTATTTGAAGACCAAAATATCCCTGTAGTATAGTATGTTCCTGCTGTGGGGTCTGTGTTTCTATGATGTCTTTGTTCCTAGAACATTTTTCTCTTTCTTAATTATATAGTAGGCTCCATGTTTGTGTATTTTTATTTTAATAATAATTGGATCTGTCTGTACAACATTCTTTGAATCTCATTCTATTGTAAATTTATTGAAAATTATTGGAATAAATCTTTTAGATAAGTAAAATAAATTTTAAAAACTGATTTGCTTGGTTGAAATAAATAAAATATATATATAAAACAAATTCAAATTATTAACAATATAAGTTAAATGTAAATAAAGTTTAACCAAGTGGTTGAAAAGACACGTTGGAAATAAATAGAACTTGAAACAACCAATATTTATGCTTTTGAAAAATAATAGAAATTTTCAAATATCCTAGCTCTCTCATAAAACAAACCAACATGTTTTATAAACGCCAACAGAATTTACAAAAAAAGTTATTTTTATCACTGACAACTAACAAAATACCAAAGATAGTATTTACAACATTTTAATTTGTTATCAGTTACACAAAAAAAAAATCCTTCAGTAATAAAATTGTCAATAGTGCTTTTGTCTGGGCAGCCAATTTGACATGTGTCATTCTTTTCATAAAGAAATGGTTGTAAAACGTCTAATAAAGATTTTGTCTATATTTTTATTGCCATGATTACCAACTTTTTTTTATAAATACTTAAATTAAAAAATAGTCCACTCTCAAACCAAAAGATAACTCTTGCAAATTAGTTGCGAGTGAGCATGCCGTTGATCATGATGTTAGCCAATGCGTTTCGCCTTTTTCGCCATGCCCCTAAGCCTTGAGCATGGTATTGTAGTTGTCTGTACCAGGCTTTGGTCCTCTCTCCGTCTTCAGCCTGGTGAGTGAAAAAGACAACATATATTTAGCAGATTTAAAGATATGTTACTTATTTATTTTCAGAAAATCTAAAACCTAGGTCAAGGTATTGGGTGATAACAAACTATTTGGCAACTTTACAATATTTTTGAGAAGGTTCAAATTGATATAAATGATAGATTAAATAGCCAAGCTATTATATTTGTTAATTACAGCTATAGCCACATTTAAATATAATATTCTGTAAATTAAAAAATGGCGCCTGAACTGGGGAATCAAACCTGAGTCAAAGGTGGCTCCATTAACTGATAGCTCATGATCTTAATTTTTTTTTTCTTAGCACAGAGTCTTACTACCCATTCGGGTTATACACTTTTGTAATAATAACACTAATGGTTTTAGGGATGAGGAAGGTTATATTTATAGGAAGTGTACCCGCATTTGTGTGGAGGGAAAGTGGAAAACTATTTTTGAAAAAAAAAAACCTCCAGTACACCCGGCCGAGATTCGAACCTTGATCTCCCTGTCAACGGCATTCTAGTCTACTGTGATAGTAGCGCGTTAGACCATTCCGCCACTGAAGCTGGTGTGATCTTAATCGATCAATCATATGTAGCTGACAATTTCAGCACATACATCACATATTCTGTCATAAAATATGAATGAAGAGTGACTCTGGGCTCATGACAACACCTGCATAGCTCAGTGGTTAGAGTATTGGCGTACTAAGCCAAAGGTCTCAGGTTCAAAACCCATGTCCAGGTGTAATTTTTAAATTTATAGAATATAATATGGGTATTACTAATTTTGAGAGATGGATCTGCTCCACTATTTTATGAATCTTAATCTTAATTTTATCTTCAAATCTCAAAATTGAATCTGAATCTTGTTTAAAATTATGAACAAAGAGTAAATAGAAACATAACAGAATAATAGAAAATACAAATAGTACCCTAGCTAAATGTTAACATTTCTTGCTAAATTAATGTATCAATTTTAACATACATACATTCAGCTAGCTGTAACAGAAGAGATAGGATAAAGAATGAAGATGTAAGGTCTAGAGTATGGGTAGAGGGGGTACATGAGATAGTTGAGGAAGCTAGGATGAGATGGTATGGACACCTAATGAGGATGGAAGGAAAAAGAATTCCAAGAAGATTAATGGATATGAAGTATGTAGGGGATGGAATGCACGAGAGAACAAGGAATAAATGGGAGGGACAGATAGCAGCAAGTGCAAGTGAGAGGAGGAGAGTAGAAGAGAGTGGGTGAGTAAGAATGGTGGAAGGACAGAGGAAGATGGAGGTATTTTACTAAACGAACCTGGCCATAGGCTGGAAACAGTTCATGATGATGATGATGATGATGATGATGACATTCAAATAAGTGTTTGGTTAAGTTTGTCCTATAATTGTTGGGACTGAATCACTAATAAGTAGTACTACAGCTCTAAAATAAATTCTTATTCAAAATTTAGAAATAAATAAAAATATATATTTTTGAATCTGGAATCCATATATTTTTGAATCTGGAATTCTTAAATAGACTTAAGAACTCAAGGGATTTAAGGATGCCATCCCTACTTGTTTTATAATTTCACCTTTGAACAATATTATTTTGGATTATTACGGTAAAACTAATATCCTGAGTCTCTAGTTCGACTAAAATATTTTTTCTCAACAAATCTATAGAGTGTTGGTATTTTTTCTTTTGTTAATAGGTTTAATATCTTAATTTTTAAATATTATTTGACCTTTTCTTGACCCTTCCTACATTTTCTTAAGCTAAAAACACAAACGCATATTAATTTACACAAAAACTCTTTTTTTTTTCTCTTTCCCCTTCACAGTTTCTTTCCCCCCTCCATCCCTTCCCTGCTTCCTCCTGTTTCCTTATGCATTTTTTTTAAGTATCTGCTACTTTTCAAATTACTAAGTGAAGCTGAACTCTTCAATATATACTCGAGGAGCTCATCAAATTGTTTGTCTGCTGATGAATGACTAATTGTTTACTTTTCTCTATTTGTCTGGATGCTGTTCATGACTTGTTGTTAGAGTGAAGAAGATGGAGAGGAAAAATTCAACCAAGAGGGAGGTGTACTGACATGAGGGAGGGGAGGGAGGACATTGGAATGTGCTAAGATCAGAAACTGAGAAACTGGTTATTGAATGAAAACAGACATAAAAAAACTTTTTGTGTAAAAGCATCCCTTCTGTAAATTTTTGTGTAACACAATATGGCTTAGTCCAGGCTCTAATATAAGTAGACCTTCGTGCAAAAGTGTACTATGTGAATCTTCACAATTCCTTCTTTAAATTTCTTCTTTGATAGAAGTGAGATGTTTGTGTTTCTCTCTCTGGGATGGGGTCAAGGTCAGAACCAAGTAAAATAGTTACATTCCAAGTGGGAAGCGGAATGTGGATTATTTATAGGAAAATATTTACAACCAAACGTTACTTTCATGAAGATTGCTTTCAATTTGTACTTAGGGTATATCAAATTGAATAGTAATTAACTTTACATCTGTTAATAGTTTCACAAGTTTATATAAGAATTAATCTTATTTATTTATTGAAATTCGCTAAATGTTTATTTAAAAAAAAAGTTATTTTCATTTTCAAAACACCATTTCTGTTCTTTTCACTGTCAAACTATTACTTCTAATATAATTTAAAACTATTTAAATACAATGATCGTAACAAATATTTAACTTATATTTACTTAGATAGTTATTAATATTAAATATTTATTGAACTCTGCCATTTATTTATTTTATAAAATCAGATTTTTCAATTTCACTGTACAAATGGATTTCCTAGGATAAATCAATATTTATAGTATAGTTGTATAATACTAGAGAGAAGCTGATAAAAAGGTTAAAGTTTATCAAATAAATATAAGGCTTCAAAGTAGCAGTGAACGGTTGCTATTGTTACTATAAATTCCTTTAGCTCCTGATGTGGAGCATAGATGTGGGACAAGATTCACTATTCCTTGTTGCAGTTTATGTGATAGGTTAACTTCAGTTGGAGTAGCATATATCAGCCTCCCCCCACCCCATGGATTTCTAAGATTGAGCGAGAAAGAGCCTACAAATTTTGCCGGAAGGGTACGTTCACATACCTTAAAGGGAACTTTTACATGCCACAATCGACATGGGATCGACGGCTCTATTTTCCCTCTGAAGAAAGTTGTACAACAGAATTTTATGCAGTGAACGTTTAGGGGTTGAAGCTTTTAACTATATTCTAGAATGCTTAGCTTGAAACATGAGGCTAGGGATTCGATCCCTGAATGAGTGTACTCGAAGGGCGTTATTTCGACAATGTAGATTTCCTATACCCTCCCCAAGAGAATTCTGGTTTATGTTTTAAGAATTTTCCCTCATTTATTTTCCTTAAATTAGTTATAATTGGGTTTTAGTGTAAAAAGTACCAGTAAAATAAAAATCTATACCTTAAAAATGAAGGTGTCCTTGGATGCAAGTTCTTGCACCTCAAAGTATTCCTCCCAGTCTACTTCGCAGCATACAATGCACTTATCGAGGTACAGAGGCTCCTGAAATTCACACACATGTTACTATCATCATTATCATCATCACAGGACAGCTACATACATTAATGTGAAAATATAGCTAAACAGTAGGAATGCATGGGTTATTTTCAAACTTGTTATGTACATATCTAAATTCTAGATTTCAATGTCCTCACCATCAACTGTTTCCAGCCTGTAGCTGGGTCAGTTTAGTAAAATGCCTCCATCTTCCTCTATGATCTCACCATCCTTCCTCCTTTATTTCTTCCATTCCTCTCCTGTCACTTGCACACATGATGTTATTTGCTCCTCCCATCTCTTTCTTAGCCTCTATTCTGGTCTTTTTACTACATACTTCCTTTCCATCATTCCCTTTGGCCTTCTCTCCTTTTCCATTCTCATTACATTCCCATACCATATCTGTCTTGCCTCCTCCACTATCTCATGTACCCCTGTACCCCTACTCTTTCCCAGATAGCTTCATTCCTAATTCCCTTTCTCATCGGGACAGCTAACATGTTCCTCACAAACTTCAACCCCATAGTCTCCACTTTCTTAGTCCAACTTACATTCAATGTCCATGTTTTTGCTGCATATGTGACAATGGGTACAAAATACGCCCTGTACAACAATTCCTTAAACTTCAAGAGCATTTTTCTCCTTCATAGCAGGTCTCTTACACACCATTACATCAACTTCCCTTGCTTCCCTCTACTCCCACTCTCTGCCTCAATTATGCTCGATTTTAGGGTCAAACTTTGGCATACATTATAGCCTACAGGTAACAATATATTTGTTATTGTTGCAAAATATTTAAAAATACATGATCTAATCATCAAATTGTATCTCTTTTCTACTTTATTAAGCTGGTATATCCAATTATTCAATTATTTTGTCATATGAGCTAATATAAAATGTAGTAAATAATTTTTGGTAAATTTAGTTATTATGTTTTGAAAAAAGTCTGCAGGTACTTTCTCCTTTCACTTGATCAATTAAAATTTGATAAATAAACGAATAAAATAGTCATTGGCAATTTACAGCAAAAAATAAAGAGAATCTCCAGTCTTATTTGGAATGATATGTAACTACGCTTTTACTGTCTCGTGAAATAAACACACTTATGTTATATAAATCAAACATTTGAGCTCCCCTTACTTTCTGTTTAGTGTTTACTAAACATTAAAATTTAGACATTAATAAACAAACAATTGTTTTATCTATAATCATCCTGGTTGAATTACTACAAGCTAAAAAGTTTCATAGATCACTGAGCGCTTGCACAGTTATTTGAATTTATTTACAAATGGTAGAGCTTTGCGTCAATACGGAGGACTTTAATTACAGAGAAGGCTCAAACCTCCAAACATGTGTGTAATAATGGTGAGCTTTAGAGTGTTTCCAGGGTAAGGAGAGTCAGTAGAGTATCCAGGAGTGCAAAGTAGGAGGGGCAAGGGGGTTTGGAGGCATCCCCCCACAACCACCAGGGGTACATTTATTGTTACCATTATATACACCTAGAAGCTTTTTTTTGGAAGGTTTTTAGTTGGTATTTGTCAACTTGATCATTTATACAAAAGAAAGGTAAGAGGTTAATCCTACTGACCAAAGAATAATATTTTCAGAGCATGAAGATATCCCACTTCCATTCTATTAAAGATAGTCCACTCCTATGAAATAAATACATTTGGTGATTGATATAGAGACTATTTCTGAGCATCTGATATTTCCTTTGCTCACAATGTAACCCCCCACCCCCCATTTTATTTTCTCTTTGGATCTGCACAGATCTCAGGGCATCCCCAAACTATGGTAACAGTAGGGGGTCTCAAGCCGCCTCATTACCTCCATGGGTACGCTACTGAGCAGAGTTAGATTAAACTCTATGTGTTAATTGTTCCCGCCACTCAGTAGAGTGCTCATTAACCAGGTATTAATGAAAATATATTCTTATGTGCGGTGTTTAGATCCGAGTCTGTCTATGACTGGTCAAATGGGGACTCGATTGGGCGAGAATATAATACAGGTCCCAAGATCTGCTTACCCTGGCGATACTCCACAGCACTGGTAAGTAGTGACTAGTTATCAGAGATGACGAGGAATCATTCTACATACAGTAACTCTTTTTTTTTTTATCTTTTAGCAATGTTTTACAAGAAAATGGCAAACTATAAATTTCCACAGAGGTGACACATTTGGCCATACGTTGATAGTTTTATTAAAACCATTGGTATTATTTTAAGCTATGTTCCACTTAATTTTATTATAAAATATTTACTATAATCTTTTTTTCCATTAACAATGCCTATACAATACATTAAAAATATTTTACTATATTTCTTACGTAATGAATATGACTATAAGTATTTCACTATTAGTTCTTAATAGGGTAAAAGTTTTGCTGTCTTATAAAGTAGCAAAATATCTAAATACATGGAAAGATTTAATTACAATACTATCAAATAACCAAGGGTGTAGAAAGCTATTTTTTCTATGGAAGGAGGGGTCCATTAGAAAAATTTTACTATACCTTTAGCCGGGGGGAGGGGGGGTTCCAATAGACAAATTTTACTATATTTTTAGCCTTAGCTTTATTGGGGGAAGGGGAGCCCACTAGAAAATTTTACTATACCTTTAGTCTTTGGGGGGGGGTCCATAAAATGACAGGAGGCTCCGGATTCTCCAAACGCCCCCCTTGCTCTAAACCCTTGCAAATTACCTTCTAATTAATATTATAGTGAATATATAAGCAGGGGTGTCGTGGAGCGGGAACGCATGGGAACATTGTTCTGGCACTGCTTTTCATGGATCAATATTAAAAAAAAAAAATTTAGTAAAGTTTTATACCATGCAATTCTATGTTAACAAATTGATTTTATTTAAATTTTATGTTAAGACTTTTTTCATACTAAGAATCGATAAATTATGTTGAAATTTACTGTGCTCTATGCAAATTTTTGGGACCTTAGGGGAAGTGCGCTAAGTAAGTTTATGACTTAGTAACCATTAAAAAATGCTCCAAATAGCTTCTAGAGGCATTTATGTTTGTTAAATTTTTTCACCTGTGGTGGTACCCCTTAAACTTTGCTTTCCGGCATTGCTAAATTTACCATTACATCACTGTATATAAGTACTCATAAATTTAAAGACTTTGAGAAATTAGATGCCTTAGGTCTTGACACTGGACACATGATATTATTATGTGTTATATTGTTGCTGAGAACAATAAATATGTAAGGTTTTATTGAAGTTTCATTAAATTAATAATAATAAAATAAACCTAGTGTGAGTATAACAGATCTCTCCCCATTCCTTAATTCAATAAATATGTTTGTATACCCTTATAAGGGAGTATCGGCCACATTTTTCCTTGAGCAGTAGCAGCGTTGCTTCTCTGACACCCGTTCTTTTTGGAAACAGGAGAACTTCGTCCTCAAGGTCAGGTCTGTACTCTTCTGTTGGCTGAAACACATGTACAGAAATCTTTTTTAAGTTGAGATTTGTTTTCCAATATAAATTAATATACATACCATATATTATTACTCTTAAAGCAAAACGTCTCTTAACTTTTCAGTCACATAATTTAAAATGGAAAAAATACACAATGTTGCAAAACGGATACTATACTGCGCTACTAATTTATAAAACTTTAAAATAGGAAGCCTACTAAATATAGTTTACAGAATATGTCATTCATAAGAAGTTTAACATAATATTTCAGCCTAAGCTGATTAACCAAATTATTATCAAAACATGAAATTCAAATACATACTACAAGCTATTGCCAAGTATAAATTAACTTGTAATATTTATAACAGCACAGAATGACATAAATTGAATATAAATAGGGAGTAGTACCTTATATTACACCCATTTTAAAACATTATTTTTTTACAATATATGTCAATTAGGCCTATCTTATTATTACGTTTTTACATACTTAAGAAGATGGCAAATCAAATACTGGTACCTACTATCAAGTTTCATAAATTTTGATAATTTTGAATAGTTATATAACTAAAACAAAACTCATTAAAATCACAAAAAAAAATGTGTATATTAGCTATTTTTTGTGTTGATTTATATTCTTTGCATTATAATGTTCACTCATGATCACTTTCAGTATATGATGTCATCATTTTATACACAAATTAAAATGTTTAGTTAAGCAATATAATTTAAAACTTTTATTCATTTTATATATATATTAATCAAAATTTTAATTTATTCATATGTGGAAGGATAGGTTAAGTTTGGGGGTGGACACCATAGTAATAAATATTAATTAATGCTGCTAAAATTAGTTATTTACTGCCAAAATAGCAAGGTTGTCTAGGGGTAAGATGTCAGACTTTTGTGCTGGGAGTCTGGGGTTCAATCCTCGGTCCAGGCACAGATTTATCTGATTGCCAAACCCTTCCTTCACCTCTGAAAAGACGTGTATTAATCACAACTTGTGAGTGTTTGGAATGCCAGGCCTCCACTGTGGTTCGGATTCAACTTTAAACTGTAGGTCCTCCATTTCATCTCACAATCACCCTATCATTAAACATTAGTGTAAGTGGGTACAACCCGAACGGGAAGTAAGACGTGGTGCTAATAATAATAATAATAATGATAAGACAGTAAATGGCAATCATTGCTTTAGAAAATATTGTTTTATTAGAATGCACATAGTTATAAATATATTTTTTGTTTTTATCACTACTGTTCATGTAATATACATATATGAAGTATTTTAGAGGTAGTTTACCCGCATTTGCATTGAAGGAATATTAGAAACCATTTAGGAAAAAAACCAATCTCAGTATACTCGACCAGGACTCGAACCCCAATCTCCCTATCATCAGGCCAGTCTAACACAAGAGTGACACCTTAGACTATTGGGCCATCGAAGCAGATAATATAATTATACTAACCAGGTCATTATTTAGCCTAGCTTTTTTGTGCATCACATCTTATTACATGTTCCAACTATCTTAATAATATTTAAATTAATGGTGTGGGGAGAAGAATAGCAGAATTTAAAAGATTATTAAAAAAATCTTTAGTACATTTTGACAGGATTTGAACCATGACTTTCTCATCACTAGGAATCCAGACTATTTTGAGGGCAAACTGTTGTGGGTTTCAATCCGGCTGATGTTTGTGAAGATGCATTAGTCACATAATCTAGTACCAGATTTCAAGTCCACTATTTTATGAACCCAAATCACAGATAAGAAACTTCACTTTAACTTAGAATCCCGAATATCGAATCCGAATCTTGGACAAGAGTATAAACATTATGGGAAATATTAAAATAAAATAAAAGAAAACAGTAGAAATAATAATTAAATGTTAACTTTTTTTTTGCTAAAATGCATACATTATAACATTCATACATTCAATTAACTGTTAAATTAATGGTCTGGGGTCTGGTTGTTTAAGTTTGTCCTAAAATTATGTTGGGGCTGAACCACCAATAAACAATATTAAAGGTCTAAACCAAATTCCAACTAAAAATTTTGAAAAGAATATATCTGTAGGCTTATATATATATAATATATATATATATATATATATATATATGAAAAAATATTGGATCTGAGATTAGAACATAAATATATTTTATTTTTTATAATCTTGGATCTGATATTTTCTCAGATCCTCGAATTTCAAATATCTTTAATAATTCTATGGATTCGAGGGTCCCAGACCTAATCTAATGAAATAATATGACAAGGATGAAAATTAAGAATCTAAATCAATCACTTCCACGAAGTAGCAATGTATACCAACTTTGTGGGGTAGAAAGTACAATGAAGCTGGTACAAAATACCATTTGAGCTTTTGAACTTTCCAAAATCGAATGCAAGCTATTTATGGAAAGTGCAATTTTGTATGGCAAGAGAACGGTACCTTTCCATTAGTGACCAGCAAAGCGTTGATGGTGTTTAGTTTGATTGTACGTCCTCGCCTCCAGTTGTTGTCTGTTGGGTTGGTATACAGCAGCTTGCCTTCCATCACAAACCTTGCCTCGTCGTGGTTCCATTCTAATATGTCAAGAGCCATCTAAAATATTTTGAAATAATTTTATTCAAGAAGGTTATTTAGCATAGAGGAATCATAGTTAAAAATAGGAAGGGTAACCAGCACACTTAGCTAGATAGTGGGATGGAATATTAAAAGAGACAAAATACACAATTTAAAAACTAGCTTTCACCGCACCGGCAACTTCACCAAATAGAGAATACTTACATTTTATAGGTCAATATGATGTCATAAAACAAATCATGGACTTATATATACAATGTGATTCTAGGCAGAGGTGAAGTACCTTATGATTATTTTAATATAGTGTATACCTAAATAAGTAATGAACACATTTAGTCATGTCAAGAGTTTCAGTATCCTTGAAATTCCAATCTAATAAAACCTACATTGGAGGATATGGCATTAGTTCGTAGTTTCCTTATGGCGACGGTATTCATATAAAGATAGAGCAAAGAAATGGAGAGACAAATAGTGAGGTGTAATTAGTTGAAATGTGTATAGTTTTATGGGGATTATATAAAATACATACTATGGTATCATCTTTGTCATTTAAAAAATATATCTCAACTTCATCATCATCAACTGCTTTCGGCCCGTGGCCAGGTCAGTTTAGTGGAATGCTTCCATCTTTCTCTTTCCTTCCAACGTCCTTCCTCCTTAATTTTCGGTCATTCCTCTCTTCTCAGATGCACACTTTCTGCTTTCAGCTCCTCGCATCACTTTCTTGGTCTCCCTTGCTGTATTTTTCCTACGTACTCCAGCTACATCATTCTCCCTGGTATTCTTTGCTTTTCATTCCTCACCCTTGCTTTCTCTACTATCCCATGTATTCCCTGTACCCCAACTCTTGTACAAACATCTTCATTCCTAATCTTGTTTCTACCGGTGACTTAATTCCCATGCCCTCCACTTTCCTAGTCTCTCTTACACCTAATGTCCATGTATCTGTTGCACATTTGTCAATGGGTACAAAGTAAACCTTATACAGCACTTGCTTGCGCTTCAGAAGTACTTATCTTTTCCATAAAAGGTATCTTATGCACTTGTAGAATATAAACTCTTCTTATTAGATGTAGTTTTGTATTCAGAGCAAGTTGATGCAAGTATAGTTAAAAGTGATTGGGGCGCTATTTATTGCAAGTTGTCACATGACATCTGGTTTCGCAACATGCAAATATTAAATTTAAACCTCATGGGAATCTGAATAGTGATGAAACATGGCTCTTACATGTGATGCTCTCGACTCCTCAAAGCCAATGCAAAGTTAGTCAAAAGTATGTTAAAAGCAGGGGTGTCACACCGGGGGTGTTGGAGGAGTGTCCCCCCCTCCTCCCTCAATGTTGGTTAGAAGCTTTAAGTTGGGAATTTTGTGTTAGAATTGAAATCTGGAGCTGGGAAATTCAAGGCTTATTCTGTACCCCATTACTTTCACATTCTATTATGAAAGTCCTTAACCAAAGACCTGTACAGACAAAATTAAAATTCCCAACTGTTGATCCCTACTCTACAAAAAAATCCCAACTTAAATCATCATCAAACATTGAAAGGAGAGTCCTTCTGTAGTAGATTGTAGAAAGCTTAGTTAATCAAGTAGCGCCGTTGTCAGTAGGCATAAACAACGGCCGGTGAGTGTATGCCGAATGAGGTATGGAAACGAATCGTAAGGGAACAACATTAGCTGCCCAATAGCAAAATTTCACTCAGCCAGCAATGCTTGAAGTGGAAGCATTTTTATTGTTTAGTGTTTTTAGTTGTGATTTTCATGGCTGCTAGATTGTGGCAGTTTTATGATTCAAATTATCATATTTTGTACAGCCAATGCCTTAATTAGGGCTTTATTAAATTTTGAAGGCATAAATGCAGTGAATGTTATGCAACATTTTATTGTTTTCTTATTGAAAGCTCTGAGTGATGAAATGAGGACATTGAGGTTTGTGTTAATGTTTGACTTCTGAAATACACACTAATTTTTCTAGCAAGTATCCATACTAGTTTGAATTGAACTGATGTATCTAATTTCTTTGTTTATTAAAATAGGCTTTCATGAAAGCAATTCAGGCTCAAATCAACAAAGAAGGAAGAGGAGTAATAGTAATGTATTGCATTGTTACAACTCTTATAATTTTTCATTTGATTAAGTAAACTACATTAAACAAAAAATAAGGTTTTTTTTTCATCATTTAACATTTTCAAATTTGGGATACATTTTTAAATTCGTTATTTGGTGTTCCATTTGCATGAAATTTCGTGTAAACATGTTGTCTAGAGTGCTGATTTCGAATTTGCCATAAGTTATTTAATAAAATGTCAGGGGAAGCCACTTCACCCCCACACACTAAATTACAAAATGTTTTGAATAATTTATTCACATATCGATATTAACATTTTAGGGCATATTATTAAGTTTCTTAACTAACATATGTTGCGTCAATAGAAGGCTAATAAGGTCACCTTCCAGTGGATGATTTTTTTTATTGTTGTTTAAATTGTTGTTACCTTTCTGAGTTTGATGTTTATCATATCCACTTCACTACTTGACCGTCGCAGATTGATGATCGATATCCTCCTCCAAAGCTTTGTGGATGTGAAGTCTTTGGCTTCCTAAAACAAAACAATATGGCAATGATGGTGGTTTACAATCTCTAAACAGCCCGATGAGGCTACTTGAGATGATGATGATGATGATTAACTGCTAAAGGAATGTTTTTATTTATTTTCACCCTTGATCAATTTTATAAAATGTATGTTTAAAGATAAGGATCTTCAATCCTATGTGGAAAAATCATATCTGGCCAGTTCTGGCATTTTTCCACATGGGATGAAGTTATTAGAATTTGTAATTGCACTTATTATCAAGTGCTTGGAAAGCTAATTTTTCTAGAGGGGTCCATGAGAAAATGTGACTATAAGTACTTTTAGTTAGGCCTAGTAAAAGTTTTGTTATGTATGTGGGGAGATTTTAAAATAGTCTGCAAAATGAAATGGGTGAAAGATGGTGCTATAAGGACTATATTGGTACAAAGAACCCAAGGTCGGTGATGTCATGGTCGGGAGCTATGGGACTTCAGACATTCATAAAATTAAATATTTAAGCTAGCAAAAACTAGACTAAAAAAACCAATCATAAAATTGAAGTTTCAAAATTACAGATTATGTATGTTAATTCTTCATGATGGACATCCAAGACAAAATAAAACATAACTAAACAATAACCTAGAGTCATTTTATAAAATTGAATAGATTTTTTTAAAAACAATTACCAGTTGTTTTATACCCAAGCACCTCTTATATAATTAAATTGATATTCAATTCATTATCATGGTACTAATGATCATAACAGGTATTAAATTTTCCTCGTCATACAAGACAAAGGCACAGGCTATAATTATGTAAAGGCGACAATGGTTTCAGAGTTTTTTATTTAGTAACAAGAGACAATTATTAGAGGTTATACTTCTGTTGGTTTGCAGTAATTTTAATTGAATGTAAAAAAAATGTATTCAACAAAGTTGACAAATTAAATCAAATTGGTATTCAAATGAAATATTATTAGTATAAAGAGTAATACCAGTTAATTGTTTAGTTATTCATTCATTTAATTAAAATTAACCAAATAAATGTGTCAAAAAATGTGTTAGGTTAAGCCTCTTTCCATTTTTACAGACAGTTTACACTGTCTAGTGGGATATAATATATACTAACCTAAATGCCTGTTCAGATTTCTGGTTAGTTGTTTTGTTATGATAAACCATCATCAGACCTAAAATATCTTTATATTGTGTTTGCATTATTATTATTTGTTCTACTATGGTATTCAATTTTACATTCTTTGGATAAAGCTTAAGTAACTCTTATTAATCTAGACTTAATATTAACTTAACATAAGTTAATACTGATTCATCATATTTAAAACTAATCACCCAACCCCAGTACCAAGAAATGGTCATATTTGTGCAGTGGCGTATTCATGGTAGGGGTACAAGGGCACTTGCCCCCACGGTCAATTCTTTGAAAATATGCAGTAAGCGCTTAAATTTAAAAAATAATAATAAAAGTTGTTAAACAATAAATAAATACTGGATGCAGCAAAATCACATGAATCTAGTCTTTCCATTCGATAGAGATAGTTGATGGAGTATTGAAATTATGGAGGGAGTTCTTGATAAGGAAATCCAAAAAAGTCGATATGCCAATGTAAGCATACAGATTAGCATCTGTGTTTCCAAACATTGAGGGCCTACTGAAAACTCTTTGTATGATACCGGTTAATAATTCAACAGCAGAGCAATATTTTAGTTTGTTGGATGGAATTAAAACCTACTTGAGATCAATAATGGATCAGAAAATCCTCAAGGTTTGGCTATGCTCAGTATAAATAAAAAAATTGTTCAGATAATCTCTGAAGTGGCTCTAAATATATTTGCCTGAAAACATCCTCGAAAAATTAAATGATAGTTTATGTAAACTTGTTCTCTTCTCTCATCTCAAAGAACTGGATATTAAGTTTGGTGATAACATTTTATAAAACAAAATGTTCATTACCATTTATACTTAATTAATTATTTATCAATTGATTCACATATGCTTTTATATAATCTAGGTTTGTAGATATTTTTAAAAAAATCACCTAGATATGAAAATTTTTAGAAGGGTTTAAGGTAACATAGTAATTATTTGTATCACTATACCCCTCCTATCTTTTTTTTGGATCTGCCACTGTATTAAGTGTATCATGTCTAACTTAACACACTAATACTAAATTTTATTCAGGAAATGCTGAGATTAAACCAAGTCTTCTTATAAGAGGATTTAATATCTAAAGGTGGGATGATGAGGATTGCGTGTTGATGGCAGTATTGTGCAGTTTTCATAACAAACAAATTTGTTCGACAAAATAAATCAAATAATTCTCCAGTAGAAACAGATTAAAGAGTTTCATTTTCTACACATGGTGATATAAACTTTTCTTGAATATCTGTCAAGGGTGTCCTGGAATTTAATGACAACTTTTTCTCTTCCTCTAAAAAGTTTCTCATTTATTACCGCTGTACTCATGACAGAAATCCAACCACTGTTAATATCACCATATGAAGAAAATTGGACATATGCTTCTAATGGGGCCATGTTTGAGGGTTTTTTTGCGAAAAAAGTTGTCTGCTTTGACAACTTCTAAAACAGTTACCCTTTCTCACATCCACTTCTAGCCCCCTTCACCGCCCTGTCAAGTTGCCACCCTCTCACAGAGAGTGCTATCTCCCGTGGGGCTGATAAGCCAGGCTTGTTCAATGCATACAAATATACAGGCCTATATTCAAACACCTGCCGTTGTTTTAGTTGGCGTTGGAGCCTTTTACTAGATGTAAAAGTGTTGGACCTAAAATGACACATTATGTGAGTCTGAATGTTTTCCTTACAGCATTCATGTGTTCCAGGTGCAACTCAATCTTGTGTTGAGCCTGTTTCAGCAGCTCCCTCCCCTCGTGGTGGGAGGGTGTCACCTTGTACAGTCTAGCCAGCAACAGGGGGTACTTGGTCACTCTCTGCACTGGTACCTGCAAGCACAAAAACACCCAATGTACAGTATGACTAGAAATAGGGGACACTTAGTCCCTTACAGACATAAACACACCCATTGAATGTACAGTCTGACTAGAAACATTATAGCTGCACTTGACCTAATACTATCTTTTTCAATTGGCTTAAATCCGCTCGAGTGGCCGCATATTCTAGGTCTAGTATGTCGCAATAGACTGGCCTGGTGATGACAGGGAGATTGGGATTAAAATTCCGGTTGGTTGAAATGAAGGTGGTTTTTTCCTACATGGTTCATCACTCTCCTGTAACGCAAACAGGGTACGCTTCTTCTAAATTCAACCCTCCTCATCCCTGGCACATTGGTGTAATTAGTTCATATGTGTATGTATAGCCCATATGGGTAAGTAATATGTGGTGGTAATAAAATAATAATAAAAGTGATGATCACATGTTCGCTGCAGGGACTAGATCCAAACCAATCATGAAATATTGGCGTGAACCACTTTGTTGACTTGGGGCAAAGTGAAACACATTCAAGTTTCTCCTCTCTCAGGGTTGCCACTATTTTCTTACTACCAAATTCCCTGTATTTTACAGGATTTACAGAAGGGATTACCATTTTTTCAGGCAGCTTAGACTGAAGAAAAGCGTTATAAAATTATATTTTTTCGTCAAACTGACTTGTGTGAAGTCATGTTAATTATGTTTAAAATAGGACAGTTAAAGATTGATGGGGAAATACATCTTCTGTCGCTTCACAACCCTTGTTTAAGGGGTAGTAACTGATAAAGACATGTTTGAATCAGCGTGTTTAATCATTCGGTTACCCGCTTTGGTGGCCGCATGGTCTAAGGCGTTACTCTCGCAATGGACTAGACTGCCGAAGGCGAGTGGATTGGGCTTCGATATAGGTTGGATGTACTGGGTAAATGGTTCTCCAATCTCCCTCCACGATAATGCGGGTACGTTTTTTCTAAATGTACCTTAACCCATTAGTGTAATTAGTACATAGGCGTATAAACCGAACGAGTATTAAGACGCGGTGCTAAAAAAATAATTCTTCAGTAGATTTTTTCTTCCATACAAAACCTACTATTTTAAGCTTTTGGTTAAATGTCCCAAAGTGACAAATATTCCAGTATTTTTACCAGATTTAGCAAGATTCCATGTTTTTACAGGTTTTCCAGGTTCGTGAAATTCCTGTCTTAGCTACAGTAACTACTTGCCAATACTTGTTCCAGTCCATTAAACATAATTCTGTCGTAATTAAAGAAATTAAATATTTAATCATGCCGTATATTCTTCTCACCACGCATTTCTAACCGACCGGGCTATCTGAATTTAAATACAGGATGTTTCGCTCGCTTCCAGCCCCCCGAGTTTCTCTTATAACATTCAAACGAATGGCTGTAATTGATGTATGAAAAGCAGTCAGGGGGCGAGAGCGAGTGAAACATCCTGTACATTAACGAGTTTAGAAAAAATNCACCACCGACACAGGTAATGTAGAGCAATAAATTTATAATTTATATTTCATGAGTAGAGAACAGTATAATAATTACAAAGCTATTTAAAAATAAGTTTTTAAGTTTTATAACTTTTACAAAAAAAATTAATCTGAAATTGACAATTAAAGATCAAATCTTGAATTTATAAATAATAAAATACTCTTAAAAGTTTCATGAAAGAGTTAAAAAAAAACCACTCAGTAAAAAGTGTACATAAAAAATATAAAATAAGAATTATTTGGGGGTCACCCCGTTTTACTAACCGTTCGGGATATACGCCTTTGTACTAATTACGCTAATGGTTTTAACGATCAGGAAAGTTATATTTAGAGGAAGTGTACCCGTATTTACGTGAAAGAGGAGTGGAAAGACAACCCTCAGTACATCCGACTGAGATTCGAACCTCCATGTCTCCGTTATCAGCAGTCTAGTCTACTGCGAAAGTAGCACATTAGACCACGCGGCCAACGAAGCGGGTAGTTAAAAAAAAATCCTTGAACCATGAGCATGTGATGTATATCTTAAAACGTAGATGAAGATAACTATATAAACGAAGGAAAATAAACAAAATGATCACCAAAGAAACATAATGTAGCTCAGTGCTTGGCGTAAATAATAACTTGGCTTATCTTATGTACTATTACATTAAAATACAATAATTAATGCATTAGAAATTTAGCTATGATGCAAATACTCACCGTATTTTGTTACACAATATATATAGTTTTAATAAGATAAAGTTTTTTAATTTAGTAACAAACTGAAGACTGAACATAAATCATAAGAGATTAAGGGGTAATTTTTAAGTCACGTAACGCGTTTTCTTATATCTTTTTACCCTCCTTCCCCCATGTAACGGTAGGTAAACATTTAGCCGGACACCCCTCTCCCCTTACAAGCTGTGTTACGTAACTCGTCACATCAAGAGCTGTTTTTATGACACAATAAAGGGAATCAGATTTAGGACAACTCAGAACCGGGAGTTATATAATGTTTACTAACGTTGAAAACATGAACCGTAGGCTTATATTTTCAACATTACAATTTAAGTGTAAGTTTGGTGTTACGTAACACTGTGATGTACCCTGCTTCGCCCCTCCCCCCCATGTAACACCATTTATAGAGAGTACTCCCTCCCCCCCATAACCGTAAAAAAAAATTACGTGGTTTATAGATGAACCCTAAGATGTGGGGGTGGGGGGAAATTGACACTATTTTTAAATCAAAATATTCCTTTGATACAAATATTTTTAAACAATCATCTCAATTTGCCGTAGTTTAAAATCGACATGGGAATTATTATTATTAGCACCGCGTCTTACTACCCGTTCGGGTTATACGCACTTACGCTAATGTGTAATGGTAAGGTGATTGTGAGATGAAATGGAGGACCTACAGTTTAACATGGGATTCGAACCACGGTGGAGGCCTGGCAATCCCCACATTCACAAGTTGTGATTAATACACGTCTTGTCAGAGGTGAAGGAAGGGTTTGACGATCAGATAAATCTGTGCCGGGACCTGGGATTGAACCCCGGACCTCAGCACAGAAGTCTGACACCTTACCCCTAGACATGGGAATTGATTCCTGAAACATTCGTTTCTGTTATTTAAAATAATGTCCTTAGTAAAATTGTAATGCAGATATGTTTCCTTTAACCAAAAATGAGGTACTGTAGGTAGAACACCAACCCTTTAAAAAAAATCATAACATACCCTCACAGAATTACAAATAAGCTAAGAAACCTTTAAAAAAAAACTTTTCACTTTGTAAAGTAGCAACAACAATGCTTGATTTTAAACACGGTAAAATATAATAATTTAGCTTTCATGTTCTTCTTCTTTCCTCCACACAACGTGAATAAAGTGACTCTTTCTCGCAGTTGATCTTCAACTGTTTGATGTTTTTAATTTTAATATAAGACGCGGATTATCAGTGATAAGAGCGTGCTGACCTCTTCATCATCAACACTGAAGCTCTCTTTCGAGACTTTATCAATGTCACGCTTCAGAAAAAAATAAATAATAATGAGTCCAAACTATAACAAGTTGTAGGAGAGTCATAAAATCATTCCAAAGAGGAACAGTCCATTTTAGAGCTTAGGCAACATGTTGTAGTCAACTTTCCTAATTTACAATTGATTAGCAATAATATGGGACGGATCAAAAAAAATTAAAAGTACTTCGTTGCATTATAAATATATTTACAATTTATATTATAATTATAATTCCCGTTTTTTAAACAAGATAAATGAATTATATTTTGTTGTTGAGCAATTTGATTTATCAATAAGTCTTGGATTGATCGTCTTTGTGGTTGAGAGTTCCTGGCTACTGATCCAGAGGTATCGGGATTGATTCCCAGCACTTCCAGATTTTCTGTGAAGCGGTGGGTCAGGAACGGGGTTGACTCAGCCTCGTGAGGACAAATTGAGGAGCTACTTGGATAAAGAAGTAGTGGTTTTGGTCTAGAAAACTGAGATTAGCAGCTGGAGGGTTCATTGTGATGACCGCAAATGTTGGCGCTATCTTCGCCAACGCGAGGCCAGTGTAGCTCGCTTGCGGGCTGAAACCATGTAGGTTTTTTTTTCCGTTTTTTGTTTAGTCTTTGATTGTACTATTTCGTCTTGATCTTTACACTATCACAAATGTGTCTTGTTTAATCAAATTCTACATATTTTATATCGAATTTCAAATTATTTGAAGAAATAGCATGATCATGTCCCCATTTTAGCATAACTATGCAAAAATAAATACCTTTCACGAGATAGACAACCAGATTGATTTCAATTGTTGCTTCAGACTTTATTTTTTAGCACCGCGTCTTACTACCTGTTCAGGTTATACGCCTGTGTAATGATTACATTAGTGGGTTAGTGATAGTAAGGGCTTAATTTAGAGGAAATGCGCCTGCATTTACGTAGACGGAGAGTGGAAAAACAATTAGAAAGAAACCTCAGTGCACCCAACCGGGATCAAGCAGCCAATCTCCCCATCTTCAGCAGTCTAGACCATCACGTGATTAGCGCGTTAGACCACGCGGCCACCGAAACGGGTTGCTTCAGACTTTTAAGTATGCGTTCAAAGCCGAAAGAGCTAGCTCGGCGCCAGCGTGTTTGACTGGTGTACTCGACTCTGATGTCGGAGATTGGAACTCGAATATTAGTTGAGTACTCTGGAGCTTACATAAATGGATATTAATAACTAACAAATGTTGGTGCACGCTTGTTATTTAACTATCTTCATTCTCTACTTTCTGTCTGTACTTACTAAAACCTTAAATACTCACACGATTTCCACTCCGGGGAATAGAACCAAGGTCTCACAGTCTTGTGGCCGACTACTCTTACCATTTAGCCATGAGGATGATAAACACTATGTTGTTGTTTTTTAAACGGCGTCTTACTACCCGTTTGGGTTGGACGCATGTGTACTAATTTACTCTAATGTGTTAGGGATTAGGAAGGTTGAATTTTTGATGAATTGTACCCACGTTTGCGTGTAGATAAAGAGTGGAAAACTCCTTAGGAATAAACCATTACTACACCCGAACGAGATTCCAACACCGTCTTTGGCAGTCCAATCTATTGCTAGAATGACCCTCTAGACTATGTGGCCGCTATCTTAAACAATGTTAAACTTACTTCCGGACAAAACCACGCTCAGACTTGTGATAACTTACCATGAGGAAAGAGTTGAGGTTCATGCGACGCAGCACAGCGTTTTCCATCTGCGACACCCGCAGGAAGATTCTCAGCAGCTCTTTCTCTTTCTCGAGGTTAGCCAGGAGGAGGGACGCCGCCGCCTGAAAACATTAGTATTGATTTATCAAATAAATGAGACGTACAATTTTAGTCCCTGAAAGTTGGTGTTTTTTGTTTGTTTGTTTGTTTGGAAGTTAAAACTAGTGTCAAACTAGTTTGATTTTTATAAATTAAATACACTAATATACTAAATAGCCCGCATAAAAAAAAACACCATCAAAAGAAAAAAAAATTAATCTAAAATTCTTATTACAAAAATAAAATTAAGATTTATATAGAGCTTTAACAGTTACCCTCTATTTTTTACCAGAAATATAAACTGAGTTTAAAGCCTAGAGGGCTCATCGTGTTGACCACATGACACCCTCTATCCGTACAAGTTGGTACTATCTTCCCTTGGCTCAGTTGCAGGTTCACGCTGTATAGTTTTGTTTTTATTCCCAATAATGTTTGGAGAGTTTGACATTATTTATTATGTTTTAAATCACTTCCTAATTGACGACAAGTCGGTGTCGGTAAGCCGTGATATCTCGAGTGTTTGTCCCTTCCCATAAGATAAAACAACTGTTCACACATGCTATATGCTGCCAAACATTGCACATATTTGCAACGCAAATTTAACAATTTTTGGAAATCGATCTTTGACTTGATAAAATATGTTTACGTGGCCTCCTGTCATGAAAAATATAAGAATATAATAAAAACAACAGAGTCTTCACAAGAAATCCAAAATTTCAGCTGTCGAAGCTTAATCCGTAGCTAGACATAAATTTTATAAATTTATCTTTTACTAGCTGTTACTCGTCGTGGTTTCGCCCGACGAAAAGTTTAAACATTAGTGTTGTAAAATTAATGTAAAATCAAAGGTTGAGAATAGTCCTATATGTTATTCCAGGACATACTATACCTACGTACCAAGTTTCATTCGAATCCGTTCAGCAGTTTTAGCGTGATTGAGTAACAAACATCCAAACACACAAACTTTCGCATTTATAATATTAGTAAGATAAGTAGGGAATAATTAGTGTTGCATTGTTTAATATATAACTATTTGTTTATATACATATTATATATTACAAGTAGCCACAATCTTATAATAATATGTAAACCGAGAATCTAAACACCAAATCACTCTGGCATATCTTTTAGACTAGCTTCTTCTTGAGGTTAATATTGATAAAGCTGCAGTAGGGAAAGAGGAGAAGGATAATAAAGGGCTGATGATAAACGTGGAATAAAGGCAGAGGAGAAGTAATAATAAAGGATTGGTGACAACTAAGAGAAATTTAATCGACGAAATAAAGTGAGTCTGAATAGGGAAAGCGAAAAAAAAAAATTATATCCGTNAAAAAAAATTATCTCCGTGAAAAAAGCATTTATGTAGGTTTGATCACTTTGAGCGTGTTTTTTTTTTTGTGGTATTAATTGTACTCCCTCCACAAGGTTTCACCGACACTATCAATTTACTTTTATAAAGTTTGTTAATCAACTTAAAATAAAAGCGCAATTGTAGTATACCGTGGCCGAGTAATTAACATAAAGTGAACGGTAATTACCGTATGAATTTCACTCTTCTTCAATTTTTTTTGTCAGGACAATAACATGAGACCACACCAAAACAAGCACGCCGCACTGTAATTAATTGAATCCTTTCTGGCAAGTATGTAAGGGCGTGTCCTTCCCTCAGCTAGGAGGATCCTATTGACTTTCTAGCTTCCCGGACCTTCAATAGGGGATGGTTGTGGTAGACAAAGGGATCATAAGGAAGTTTAGGGGATGGTGATTAATGGGCACGAGAGTATGGTAGATAGGGGTAAATTCCTACTGAAAGTCTTCTCTCCACCACCCTCTGCACATAAATAAAGTCAGAACTTAACTTGCGGTTTTGTAAAGATTTTTTTCCCTGTAAAATATAAATCCTTTTATTCGTAGATAATAATAGCCATTAGTGTTTCAGTACAAAGACAAAACAAAAAATTATATTTATTGTTTGAGAAGCTTATAACAGTTTTAATTTGTAAGATGTTTCCAATGAACAATCACCCTCTTTTGACGTATTTTCTTTATCACTACCTTTATTTCATTATTTCTTTCTCCTTCACTCTATTTCTCTCTTTCTTAATCTTTCGACATATTTCATTCTCTTTCACAACATTTTCTCTCTCCCTTTCTTCACACTCTTTTCCTATATTTTTAACTTTCACTTTCTTTAGCTGTTTCTCATTCTCTCTCTTTCTCTTTGTCTCGCTCTCTCTCTCCCTCCCTCTCTCTCTCCTTCTCTCTCTCTCTCTCTATATGTATATATTCTACTATTTTGTTCTATTGTAATTAAGACATGTGAGACAAACGAAATAAATGATTTCTCCTGATGCACTTCGGTGGCCGCATGGTCTAAGGGGTCACGCTCGCAAGCGACTAGACTGTAGAAGACGGGAAGATTGGGTGTACTGAGGGTGGTTTTTCTAAATGATTTTCCATTCCCCTCCACCCAAATACGAGTACACTTCCGCTAAATTCAACTTTCCTAATCCCGTACAAAATAGCGTAAATAGTATATAGACGGGTAGCCCGAATGGGTAGTAAGATGCGGGGCTAAAAATAAATAAATAATAATTTATTAGTCCCATTTTCCACCAAGGATCCCCCTTTGTTTAAAAGTAAAGAGTGCCGTGGTCTGCGTACCCCAAGTGAAGTTACTATTACGAATGAACCCTAAAATTAAGGGTCGGCAACCGGTCGATCGCGGGGAAAAAAACTGCATCGTAGTTGAAAGTTGATCTCTGAGTCATCTAAACTTGAAAATAATTATATCAAATTATTTCACATATATTCGACCTCGTTGGCCTTGGGGTGAATTGCACGCCTCAGGATCCGATGTTCATGGGTTCAAACCCAGCCCGGGTCAACGGATGAAATATATTTAAAGCAAAAGCACAAAGGATTTCCAAACTTTTTTTTAAATTTTGATCATAAATTTATAAATAATCAATAATATGTTTGTGTAGGCCCTGAAGTGTATACGCCCCAACCCCCCTTTAAATCTGAGATCTGAGCCTAACAACACAGATTGTATATTTGTGGTTTTCTGTTTTTCTATAAATAAATATAATAAAATCCTTATGACTTTCTTTCAGCTGTTTTTTTTCCCTAGATATCCTTATATAAAGTAAAACCAAGCTATTGGCATTTTTTAAAAGTATTTCTGGTAACTAATAGGGCTGGTGATGATAATATATATATATGTATTTCATTTGTTTTTAGCAAAAGCGCAAACGATTTCAAAACATATATATATTATTTATTTCAAACTAATTTAATTTATTTTGATGACAAACGTCCCTCATTAAAAATATTTTCAACATTGTGCTTTCAAAAGTAAGTTTTTTTAATACAAAATGTCACTGTCGAAACGTTGTGGGTAAAAATAATTGTTTAATGTTGGGGCCTACAATTTTGTACATCCCCAGGTCCTCCACATATATAAATCTGAGTCTGCTTATTGATAACGGTGATAGTTTGTTCTAATCTAAAAAAAAAACTTTTTTTAAAATGGTTCAGGGATACCCCCTGTTAAGAACCCCTGGCTTAGAAGATATAGATTTGGAGAAAATCGTTTTTATCGTTTCTAAGAAATGCGCCCAAATTCGCGTGGAGAATACCTGCCACAGTACAATCATTAAATCGCGTTCATTCTAGTTATATTCCCCGTGTAGGCCTATAAGTTAAGGCTTGGATGATGTCAAAAACCGGCGCGTCCTGCCCGAGACATTACGATCCACACATTTATTATTATTATTATTATTATTTTCAGGAAGCATTAAACTATTTCATGGAAGGACATTTCAGTTTATTTTAGTACGAGTTTTATAGCAGCTAAAATAAACGTGGGTGTTCAACTAAATACACGTTCTAGCTTTTCAGAACATTATGTTTTCATCGTCCTTAAGTCTACTCTGTAAATTATTTTACATTAAACAACAGTTAGGATTGTTTGCTTATTGGCTAACAATAAAGAAAAAAGTTACAACACCCCTTCAACGAGAACATTACAGCTTTATGAATGATTAAAAAAAAGGCTCTACAAAAATATTTACTTTCTGTAAATAAACGATGTTTAAGTATTTACAATAAAATAAAATATTGCATGTACTTCTCCCTTTAAACATGAAAATCCATCATTTTTAGAGGCAGTTTTTTTTTTTTTTGCTCCATGTCTTACTATTCGTCCTTCCCCTCACTAATGAGGTAAGAATGGTAAAAGTAGAACTGAAAGGAAAATTAATGTTCTCTCATTGCACGCGTAGGGAGAATGGCAAACCACTTAGGAATAAACACTCTCACTACATCCTTATGGGGATTCGAACAAATCCAATTCCTTAGCTCAATGGTTAGCGTGTCTGTCTACTGAGATAAGGATCCCAGTTTCGATTCATGGTATGGCCAAAAAAAAATTAATAGTCTATCATTGATGAAATGTGGGTTTTTCCCTTTCACAATGATGAATTAACGGCCGGCCGGAGGGCTGAATGTTGTGTATGTTAAAGATTTATGTTAATTCATAAGTCGTGTTCTGATATAATCAGTCGGTTCAGAAAGTATACGTTAAATACCTCAAATAAATAGAAAAAGATATTCAAACTACTGCCTACTCATTACCAAAAAATGGATCTAGTTCTAGACCAGTGAGTGGTATTCAACTATTTCTGTTCACGTACTCCCAAAATAATATACTTCTTTAACTTTGTAACCACAAAGTTGTTGGTGCAAAATGCGAGTTATAGGCCCTATATATAATTCTATAATCTACAACTAAAATAAATTACATTCAAAAACGATGCATTAAATAAAAAATCATGAGTTAGATATATGTGTAAATATGTTACTGTGAATGTGCTGAATTCGTTATTTTGTAAAATAGCCAGTCAAAGTATAGAAATACCGAAAGCGAAAGTTTATTTAACAAATAATAGGAGCTATCTAAATTTACCAGTGATTTTATAAATTTCCCAATGCAGTTTGGTGAAAGTACTAAACATGAACTGTATTATCTACATTTACCAATGATTTTATAAAATATCTAGCTTATGTGGATACAAATATATAACATCAATCCAAACTAACCTAAACTAACCTAGTCTAACCTAACCTAAGCTAAAATAAACTAGTTCAAGTTTGTCTAAGCTAACCTAACCGAACCTAACCTTCACGTGACTTATTAACGTTTACTAGTGGTTGATGGGTAAGTTTGTAAACTCACAGGTGATTTTGTAAAATGTTCGGCGAGTGTGTGAAATAGAAATTATATTTTTTACATTCCTCAAGTGAACCAGTAGGTTTGTAAAATCACCGGTGACTTAACAAACTCATGTCATTCAGCACATTCACAGTAGCATATTTATTATGTAAATACATATTCCTTAAATTTTACGTATCCCCTAAGATGTCTTCGCGTATCCCCAGGGGGTACGCGTACCCCAGATTGAATACCACTAATCTAGATGACCAACGACCCAATAGCAAAATCAATAAACCAGGTACATACGTCTTTCGGCCTAGGTTCAAGGTATTTATCTATCAAAGTTCGTTAAAAATCGGTCCACATATGTTGATAGTTATCGCGGAACAAACATTCGGACATAGTAAATGCCAAATGTTCAATTTAAAACAGAGCCTCGCTTCGCTCAGTCAATTAAAAAGGCTCGTGTTTACTTGACCTCGAACTTTGAAAGCAACAGTGGTATCATCGTGCGAGGACGATTGTTAGAAAAGAAGAGTGGTTCCAGAAGTAGGTCTGTGGGTTGAATCATTTGACTGAACTTTCTCAAGAGCGGCGGCCGCTGGGAAGCGTTCCTTTCTCCGAGCCGCACCATGTCACATGGGTCTTTGTGAGGGGACAATATAACCGCCTAACGCTTTTTGTGGCCCACCAACTCATGAAAAACATAAAATTATTTCAAGAGAAAAAATGAAAAATACAGATTTATAGGGCCTATATATTACATAATTGAATAATAAAATAAATACGTCTTTTAAGTTATTTTATAAATTAGCTTTACTTTACACGCGAAGAAAAATATTACGTATTTATACAAATTTAGCTCGAACCGGCAAATGACTACTCGAATAGACAAGGGAGAATACTATTTCGGCTGCGTTCGAACATAGTCGGGAGTGTTTACGTTCAATCATCACTGGTGAGACATTCAGGACGGCAGAAGAAAAATAATAAATTAAGGGCCAGTTTCATAGTCAGACTTAGTGAGCCAAAAGTGCGGGTTGATACTAAATACAGGACGACACCTACCTATACCAAAATGGAATGGGCCAGTTTCGCACATGAAACTGGCCCATTCCATTCAATTTCAGGTAGGTGACGTCTTGTATTTAGTATAGCGCCGCACTTGAGGCGTACTAAATCTGACTATGAAACTGGCCCTTCAGTACTAATATTGTCGGTACATGTATCACAGCCCACGTGCCAACAAGGGGCAGAAACTTTTGCCCTTGTACCTTAAAAGGTTGAAGACTACTATGGCACTCTTGTATAGCTTATAAGATGGGGTCATAGTATAATCCAACAAGGTAAGTCTGCTTCCTTTTAGGGTAGACGGGCTGTATAATAGTGTGTAGTAGATTGACTTGTGTAGAATACAGGATCAAACCCCCCCTCAATTTAAATTGATTTTGGAAGGGTGTCGGGGCTTAACCTTTAGTGGCTCGTGTGTAAATCCCCCAATAAGATATGCCAAGAATTGTTATAACATTAAATCCATCATTTTACATATTTCAGGTAGGTGACGTCTTGTATTTAGTATAGCGCCGCACTTGAGGCGTACTAAATCTGACTATGAAACTGGCCCTTCAGTACTAATATTGTCGGTACATGTATCACAGCCCACGTGCCAACAAGGGGCAGAAACTTTTGCCCTTGTACCTTAAAAGGTTGAAGACTACTATGGCACTCTTGTATAGCTTATAAGATGGGGTCATAGTATAATCCAACAAGGTAAGTCTGCTTCCTTTTAGGGTAGACGGGCTGTATAATAGTGTGTAGTAGATTGACTTGTGTAGAATACAGGATCAAACCCCCCCTCAATTTAAATTGATTTTGGAAGGGTGTCGGGGCTTAACCTTTAGTGGCTCGTGTGTAAATCCCCCAATAAGATATGCCAAGAATTGTTATAACATTAAATCCATCATTTTACAATATTTTTTTATATATTAATTGATGTCATAGGTGTTTTGAGTTTTATGGTAGGGCCTATGTATTACGGAGGAATACTAAAATGCATTATTATTATTATTATTATTATTATTATTATTATTATTATTATATTTTCGGTGGGGGAGGTTTGAATCACCCTAAGTACAGCCCTGGTGGAAGTAGTATGGGCCATATAGTATAGTTCTTGAAGGATAGTATAAGTATAATGAAGTTGCTCATATTTATAATAAAACAAAAAGCTTTTAAGGTGGGCATGAAATTGATGCAAGAAAAGGTCAGTGTTTTTGTAGTTTTCATAGCAAACTTTTTTTTTCCGACTTGAATTAAATCAAATTTTGTTCCAGTAGAAACATAGAGTTTTTTTTTTGATAAGACGCTTTTTAAAATCGAGAGGAAAAGTTACAGTACCATCAAATTCTAGGAGACCCTTGATTAAGGCCGGATTTAAGGGAGGTTGACATGTGACAATGTCCCGGGGCCTCAAAAAACTGTTTCTATAAGAACAAATTATCTGTTTGTTTCATATATTGCACTCATGGTAGGATCTTTAAAAAACCTAGCTCACTATATCAATTTTTATTTATTTATAACAAAATATTACTTGCTTACTAATGGCTAATTTTTGCTTTAAACAAATCTAATTTATTGTGATGACTGATAATTATGTCTTTATTTAAATAAACACTAAGATTTAACAGTTAAAATGTCAAAAAGTTGAAGAGAAAAAAAATATTTGTTTAATGTTGTGGCCGCCAATCTTTTTTTACAGCCCCGGGGACTCCACAGCCCTAGATCTTGCCTTGACCTTGATAGATATTCAACTGTTGAGACTAGTATGTGTAGAAAATTAAACTATTATGTTTTTAATGGAGAAATATTTTATTTATTTTAGTGAAAGATTTTTCCCTATAAAAACTGAAAAAAGTGCTGCCCTTAGCTCGCAATCCCTACCATCCAACCTTAAGGACTATCACTCGAAGAACCAAACATTTGGGCCTACCTGTCTGGTGTAGTAAGACGAGAACTGTTGAGATTACTAGTTCGTAATCCCTATAATCTCACCTTAAGGACTATCATTCAAAGAACCAAATATTTGGCACAGACCTGTTGAGGTTACTAACTTGCAATCTCTACCATCTCACCTTAAGGACTATCGTTCAAAGAACCAAACATATAGCCTACCTGTCTGGTGCAGTAGGACTCGAAGGCGTGCAGCATAGGTGCAGCCTCTAGGAACAGTTTTCCGATGTCGACCGTGAGAAGGTCCTCGTCACCTTGCTCGATGGCAATCTCAAGGTTATCCCTGAGCTTGTCGGCCAGGGCCGTGCTGTTGTCGAACAGCTCCTCTGAGTTGAGGAAGATGGCGGCAAGCTGTTCGGCCGTCAGCAGCCCCGCCACCAGCATGGGTCGGTAAAACTCTTCCAAGATGATCCTCAGATCGCGGCCATACTTCTCCTCTGTCTCCACGATCTCGGCGATCGTCTCCTTGCGCTCGGCGCGCTTCTTGCCGCACTTCCGGCACACCAGTGGAGCGAACATGACACCGCTAAGGAGATACCAAGACATCAATCAAAATTGGAGTAGATGAAACCCTTTTTGGATATGTCATGTACCCCTCAGAATGTTTGTATGGATAGTATGTTGCGTGACTTAAAAAAAATTGAGATATTTAACGAGCACTTTCTGAACCGACTGAATATATCAGCACACAACTTATAAAATAACTTAATCCCAGAGTAGACACAACACTCATACCCCAGCCATTAATTTATCACTGTGAAAAGGGGAAACCCACATTTCACCAATGATCAATTTTTCAGCCATGGCAGGAATCGAACCTGGTACCCTTAGCTAGTTAGGCAGACACGCCTACCAACTGAATGCGTCCTTTGTTGTTATCATAAAGATTGATAAGAACATAACATAACAGTTTCCATGGTAAATAAATGGCACCAAACAATCACACAATTATAATTAGGACATCAACATAAAAGCTATCAATAAACTACCATTTAATAATTATTCCTCTAAAAAATATTATTTTGATAATCATATTAAGCACTCTTCAGATTACCATTTTTAATAAAATTATTAAAGCCATTTTCGTAAGATTTTGAATTTTCAAAAATAAATGTTTAGTAAAATACCCTTAACTTAGTGTTAGAGACATTAGGTTTGGCCGAAATTCTAAATATCAAGTTTGAACAAAATCCACAATACCGTCTTGGCTGTAGCCCTAGGTATAGATAGACACACACAAACACAAATACATGGGGACAGACACAATTTCTAAGACCCATTTATCTTAGTTTGAGGGTATATCAAACCTTAAGATACATCATAATCTCGAGGTTTAAAATGATACTAAATACAATAGTTTCTCTCTATGATAAAATAAAATGGTATTAGAGAAGTTTGAGAAAGAGGATGAGGAGAATTAATACTACTGTCTATTAAGTCTTTCGTTTCTATGGTAGCAAGAAATTTAAAGAATATCCCAAGTACCATGACTTAGAAGTTAGTGAAGGCATCAGAGAGACAAGGATTTCGGAGGTAGTGGAGGCAGAAGAGAGAACAATATTTTGGAGGTAGTGAAGGCAGAAGAGAGACAAAAGATTTTGGAGGTAGTGAAGGCAGAAGAAAGACAACAATTTTGGAGGAAGTGAAGGTAGAAGAGAGACAAAGATTTGTGGAGGTAGTGAAGGCAGAAGAGATAAAAAGATTTCGGAGTTAATAAAGGAAGTAGAGTGACAAAGATTTCAGAGCTAGTGAAGGCAATATAGAGACATATATTAAGGATTAAAGGAGACATTTGTCCTCGTTAATTGGTATGTTGACAAAGGAATTCATGAGTATAAATTCTGCCACTAAACAAAAGTAGAAGATAATATGGAAGGCGATTGAGCAGTAAATGGAGCGCCTGCCACATTTATCGTTTCTATTAAGATAAAAGATACCAAGATTATAATTGTTGCCATGGTAACGGCGGTATATAAAAGAGAGAATGAGGTGTGAAGGGAGATATTGTCCCATATTTCGTTATTATTAACAACAATGAACACCAAAAACATTGTTTTTTTTCACTGTTGGTGAGAAGAAAGGATTGAGGGTAGAGGGATTTAAATTGAAATTGCGTTGATCTTCTGTAGTTTTAGGTATCAATCTTGAAATAGCCAGGGCCTTTCCATTTCCCAGTCAACTTCACTGCAACTCTTGTTCCAGTGTGACTAACCTCAAAATGTGAAGCTGTTTTGGAGGACAATTAGGAAATAATTCCTATGATCTATTGAGAGACTTAGCAAGTCCACCCCATGGTCGGTGTGTGCATAGCATTTGTACGTTATTGAGTTTTATGGTTTGTTTTTGTTTCGAGAACTTCAATAGCATCCTCAAGAATATGAATATTGACTTTAATTAGCATTCACGACAGTGTCAAGAGCTCACATCAAAGTTTATAAAGAATTATCATTTGTATTGAGATTTACAAATAGTTTTTTTAATACTTAGAAAAAGGGTGTGTAGTTTATGGTTAATTCTCAACAAAGCTGTGTAACAAGAGGCCATTGTAGAGCTTATATGCATAGTACAGTGCATCGTACGTACTCTTTCACTCCTTTATCTAATAAAAACAGGGAAATGAGATGCACCGATTTATTTGTAATGCTAATAAATACCTGGTTGCGAGTTTCGACCAGATAATTAAAGAAGATTTCAAGTAAATAGCCTTATTATGTTTTTGCCTTTAAGTAAACTACCCTTAATTTTAGGATTAGATAGCTAATTCCAAAAACCTCTCTGGGAACCTTTTTTTTTAGCACCCCGTCTTAACTACCCATTCGGTTTATACACGTATGTACTAATTACGTTGATGGTTTTATCTATTAGAAATATTATATTTAGATGAAATTAACCCGCATTTACATGGAGGGAGAATAGAAAACTATTTTTAACCACCCTCAGTACACCCGACCTAGATTCGAAAATCCATGTCCCTGTCATTGTCAGACTAGTCCAACACGAGAATAGCGCGTTAGATCATATAGCCACCGAAGTGGGTAAGGAACCTTATTTAAACCCTAAATCTGAAAATGTAGCCATAGTAGTAGTGAATAATCATTCAGGTCTGTCGCCGCTGTTGTGGCTGATAGGGAATGACCACGTCCTCTGCAGCCCGACAGCTACTCGCCAGCCAGAGTAGTAAAATGATTTTGGCTCTAGGCCGAGATACAGACACACAGCTTCGCAAAAAAAAAAAAAAACTTTTTTCGGGTTCAGAGGATCATGAAACGTCGACATCTATCATCAAAATCTCGAACCATATTTTTTTAACTAACAAAATACTTCCTTTCTCTGAGGGTTCGCGGGAAAATAAAAAGGATATATAATCTTTCTTCCTTAATTACTCACTACTATTGCTACCTCTAGGACAAAGGGAAAATGGCGCCAAAGGGATGTATTAAAATTAAACATTGGAAGGAGGATATAAGAGCAAGGCCTACACACTTATCATAAAACCGCAGGCCTCATAGTTTACAATATTAAAACACAACAAAACATATAATTATGTAATTTTCGGAGTGTCAGTCCCCTTCTCCAGCAGAAGATAGTAAAACAGAAACTGGACTATGGTAGCATGGCTATAGGTTGATCATGGTCACTTAGATTCTGTTGTTGCCTGTTTCTTGATTAAAAAAAGTTTAGGCTTGGATTTTTAAAAATTAAGAAACAGGCAACAACAGAATCTAACTGACTATGATCAACCTATAGCCATGCTACCACAATCCAGTCTGTGTTTTACTATCTTCTGCTTAATTGAACTGACGTACCCCGAAAATTATCTCGAAGACAGTAAGCCAACGATCAGTCCTGGCCTTGATGGCTTTACATCAAGTTTATTTACAAAGACTGCGCCCTCCTGTATCCATGATGCTCGCACGCTAACACTGAGTCTCAGAGCGGGGTGGATAGGTTAATCCGTCCGTACCTGTCTGTGACCTGGGTCTCCACCGGCTGGTCGCAGTCTTCGCATAGGTGCTGCTGATCCTCGCTGATACTGACGGGCTGCTGTTGCCACCGGCTGCGGCTAGACTTGCTCGTCTCAGACCCCACACCAGAGTCATTCCTCTCGATCTCTGCCGAACTTTTCCGAACCTGTCAGACAACAAGAACCTTACAGGTTATTAAATATCTAACAGACGTATCTAGTATTTTACCACAAGTGATTATATTTGTAAAATTAACGTAAATTATTTTTAACACTGGTTTATTTCAATAAAAGATCATAAAATGAATAGCCTTAGTGACGCAAATGTATATCAAAACAATCCAAAATATAACTAATTTAACCATTTTGGCTGAAGGACTACCTTATAAATGATTGTTTACTAAATACCACCTGACTTAAAACATATATCTTAAAAGCCCAAAATATAATTAATTTAACTATCTTGGCTGAAGGACTATCTCATAAACAATTGTCTACAAATTACCACCTGAGCTAAAACCTCTTTCTTAGAAGCCCGAAATATAATTCATTTAACCATCTTGGCTGAAGGACTACCTTGTAAACAATTGTTTACTAAATATCACCTGATTTAAAACCTTTATCTTAGAGGTCCTAAATATATAATTAGTTCAACATCTTGGCTGAAGGACTGCGTCATAAACAATTGTTTACATATTACTAACTGAATTAACCTATCTCTTAGAAACCCCAAATATAATTAGTTTAACCATTTTGGCTGAAGGACTACCTCATAAACAATTGTTTACAAACTACTACCCAAACTAAAACCCGTCTCATAGAAACTGGTCCAATAAAGCCCAAGCCAAAGTTACGAGGACAGACCATTATTCAACAGCAACATTTCTAAGTGAGCAGGTCAGCAAAGCCGTTATTTACATTCCAATATAATACCCTGTAATTTTAAATCATGCATTTGCCTAAAATTATGGCTGGTCGTCCAAAAAAGTAAATAATAACTACCTCTGAAATTTATGTTGATGATGCGCTAGGTTAAAACTAACGAAAGCCTGTTCCAAAAATAACTGAAATATATATAATTCCTGTTTAACTCTAAGTGTGTAGCTACAATTTGGCCAAGAATGATTTTCTAGTTAAATAATTACTTATATATAAAATTAAAATATCTGTACCATTTCTATGACCTGGTGGTCTAGGGGTAAGGTGTCAGTCTTGTGTGCTGGGGTACGGGGTTCAATCCTTGGTCCCGGCAGAGATTTATCTGATTGCCAAACCCTTCTTTCACCTCTGACAAGACGTGTATTAATCACAACTTGTGAATGTGTGGAATGCCAGGCCTCCACCGTAGTTCGGATCCCACGTTAAACTGTAAGTCCTCCATTTCATCTCACAATCACCCTACCATTACACATTAGAGTAAGTGCGTACAACCCGAACGGGTAGTAAGACGCGGTACTACTACTAATAATAATGTACAATTTTTAGTGTGTATACGTGTTTAATTGCTATATAAGGACTTTCATTGTTAAGGCAAGCAAACTACTGGTAGTAGTATTACAACTTAAAAATACCATAGCATACTGCCAATAGTATACAATATGCTTCCATTTACTACTTTTAAATTTGTAATACTACACATTAATATAATCAATACATCCTACCTTTTTATCACCGTGTCTTACTACCGGTTCTGACTATACGCATACATGATAATTACTCTAAAAGGTAATCCAGCCGCATTTCCGTGGAAGGAGAGTGGGAAACAATTTAGGAAAAAACTACCCTCAGTAGACCCGACCGGGATTTGAACCCCGGTCTCCCCGTCATCATCAGGCCAGTCTAACTCGAGAGTGACGCCTTAGACCATTCAGCTACATAAGTACTAATAAATTAAATAGGCTGATCGATTCCCACGAAAATGTTAAGAATTTTATTTATCGATAGAGTAGAAATATAGATTTGGGAGATATGACATTAATTTTAAATATGTCACTGTCGTGTGACGCACCAAAATAAACGTTTTGCTCTAAGTTCAGCACCGAAAACTAAAAAACTACCCAAATCATTACAACTTCCCAAGAGTAAAATTTTTGCTACAATTTGAATGATGACATTCTATATAACTTATAATGACAAATAAAAAGTTTCGAATCCAGTCTTGTGCGATAGTTTTTGGCTAAAGCTGCAACGATCCTATGGTATCATCTAATCTTTGATCTTTTAAAATTTTATTAGAAATTGATTGATTATATAAAATTGTATTTTGATTCTTTAATCTAGTTGCTTATTAGAAGAGATTTGTTTAGAATATATTTTTATTATCATTTTCACTATTATTTCACAAAGCTAGCATGTTTTCTATAACTTTTTTTTAGCATTGATTTATTTTTATTAGAATGGTAATTTGCTAATCTTTGTCTATGCTCTAGTTTTAAAGTCAGTTCGCAAAGTGTTTGGTCTGAAAGTAGACGTATGTCAACACTGGGACTCAAATCCCTCATAAAACTCGTTACGGCTTGCAATGCAGCTTTAAGGAAATATTTATCTAATATAACTATGAGGGTGTAAATTAGTATGTGAATATGATGCGTTTATGTAAGTCGCGAGACAGTCCCAGGTGGGCCTATTGGGACAACATATTCGATCCCTCGCCTGGTCAACAATTATTCCATGTAGGTTTGCACCTTGTACTAGGGGCGCCCGCAGGGGGGATTCTTCCAACAAACAGCCTGCTGGCTTTAAGGTTGATAGTTTGGCACACGCAAGAACAATCCCGACAGCAAAAATTATGTTGTAACTTATTTTCAGGAGACAGGGATTGCCTTAAAATCGTCTTTTGAGGCTTCATTTTAATAAATTTTCCCGTGGGAGGACCCCCGGACACCCCGCCATACTAGGGGGTATTCAATACCCCCCCAGTTCTCCCCCCCCCCTGGAGAAAAATCCTGCGGGCGCCCTTGCCTTGCATGTCTAATTTAATTTAGTAACATTTGAAATTTCTTATGTTATAGATAGTATTAATTTATATTTTAAAAGGTTCTATTCATGAATATTTAAGGATAGCAGAAATATCCGGCGTTGCCCATTACCCAATCTTTTTTTTTTTTGCTTCAAACGGTCAGGAAAAAAAACATTTTATTTTTCCCTATCCAATTTTTTATATATGAAAAAAAAATCTAATCATAAAAGTTTTAAATTCCAGCTTTGAGGTGCAAATGTTTGTGCACACGGGCTACTAATTTTAAATTTTCAGACCTCTGTATGCGGCATATATCACGCAATAATAATAATAATAATACAGATTATCAATACTTTAAGTATAAGATATTAACATAAAAAACAGTTCTAACCTTGTCTGACGGTGCTTCGTCATCGATGTTGGTTATGATCAGGTTGCAACTATCCTCACTAGAGTCGCTGTTGTTACTCAAGTGACTGACTCTACTACTCAGATCACCGAGGTCGAGGGAGTTCATTCTCTCATGGGACGATGGATCCAATTGCTTGTCGTCCAAAATCTCATCGCCATTAGCGCTGTCGCCGCCACTGTAGTAACATTCCTCCGGCACGATCCCACGCTCCTTGGCACCCTCCAGGTAGCTCAGGATGTCGTACTTGGAGGCACCTTCGAAGATTGACCTTGATCCTCGTTTTCCCTCCTCGAGGTCATCTAGAGACGGCGGCGGGGACAAGGGGAGCGGGGGTGGCGTGTCTGGGAGCTCTTCATATATGTGTTCCTTTATGCTATCGTAGATGTTCTCGTCGTCGTCGCCAATCTCCTTCCCTCCAAGGACATCTACCTCGTCGTCTTGTGTGTCTTTCTCCTCTAGAATGAATCGCGGCAGAGAAAGAGACAAATGACGGGCAGATTCACACTCTTCGTTCTCATCTTTGGTGGAAGATGAACCTTCATAGTCGTCAATAACCTTACCGGTAATGAAGTCGGAGTCGTCGTCGCTAGCCAGGTCGTCGATCTTACTCACACCGGTCAGTGATGCATCAAGGGTCGAAGAAGAGTTGCGTGGTGCCTGTATTGGGAAGTGGCTGCTATAGTCGCATTCGTCTTCATCTTCATCTTCTGTAGCTTCTAATAGAACTTCTGGAACCTCGATCAAATCCTTAGCTAACCTACTCTCAAGAATTCTTGCGTTTGTTGATGTGACAACGTAAAAATCTTCTTTCAACTTCTCAGAGAGAAGAGAGATTGTATCCACATCTTCGGAGCAGTTTTCTGCCTGATCTAGTTCACAGGAAACATCTGAGTCATTTTTCCCGCAAACGTGGGGAACCAGATTTCTTTTGACAGCCTCAACAGGATCCCACAAGGCTTCAGAATCTTGCATTGCAACTGCTATGACAGTATCGCTAGTCCTTCTATTGCATGGCAGAAGGTGTAGGGGGTTTGTGTCGCAAGCATCTACTTCTTTTGTTGAGTTTTCATTTTTGGTATTATCACACTCGCCATTGAGCGTTATGTTTGAGCAGATTTTCTGATCATCACCTTTTAATTTCGAAGTTTCTAATACAAGTTCACTTGCTTCACCATTTACTTCAACGTTAGTGCAGTGGTCTAAGAATAACAACATATTCTGAGGATGAGGATCGGGTGATACGGGGATGACCGTCGTCGACTTGCTCACCGAGGAGACGAGAGTTAAGGAACTGGACCGGTTATATCTTGTGTCTGTACCTGTGTCTATGACGGTACAAGAGGAACTTCTGTTCATCACCGGACTCCCATAGGATGTTGGGCTACCAGATATATCACCCCCCACGCTGATTGTCACCCGATTAATGTTATCTTTTTTGCACCCGCTTTGATTATCAATCACCAAAGAAGTGTTGGACACAGTGGCCGCATCTTCACCATTTATTAATATGGATGTCCGTCTTGACTTAGAAAGTGTAGAGATGCTGTCCCCATTTATTATCTCTAACCGATGAACGCCGTGAGGTAACCTTGACTCCATAGAAGGAGATGACACCGTGACGACAGAACGAGCGTTCCCGAGGCTCTCCACTGACTTAGGATCTTGATCTATATCGGGAGATGTTCCAAACCCCACACCATAGACAGCTCCGCTAGTCTCTGGATCCGATGTCACCACGTGGAGTCGAAGCAACGATGGAGATGGACCCGGATCACTGTTACGGTGTTCCTTCTTAACGACGATGCTCAACGTGTCTCCCCTGTCGGCGGACGCCGTAGTTAAGTGAGGAGGTGACCATGAGCTCGGGCGAGGTTTGATTGGTATTGGAGGGGCGGGAAGTATCTTCCTACCTGAAGAGGTTTTCTGTTTTGCAGGGACAGTTTGAGACTGGTGAGGTAAAACACCACTGGGGCTGTGATGGTTGGGCTTGATAATTTCTTCGATATGTTTCTTGGAGAAAGGGAATATTTGTCTAGGAGGTATTTCAGGGAGTGTATGAGGCACATTGGGTGGAGGGGGAGGGGGCGGCGGAGGTTCTTTCGGTCTAGGCCTCACGGGACTCAGCATGCGCTGGTGTTTCCTGTCGATGGGGATTGGGTTAGAGATGGTGATCCTTTCGGAGGGGCTCCCAGGGTCACTGAAGACCTAGGCGGGCGTCCGAGTGACGCAAGCCTCTCTGTCTCAGGCGCATGGTGTCGTTGAAGAGGACAGCCGCCCGGCGGTGCTCCGCGAGGTACGAGCTGTTGGGGGGCGTTGACAGACGCTCGCTGAGGCTGCGGCGGAGAGTTACCACCGTCGTTGTCGAGCCAGGCTGCGACAACTCGTCTAGAAGGCTGCTTACTGTGTGTCAAGGAAAAAAAACAAACAAATTTATAGAAACACATGAACTGTCAAAATTGCTATTTAAAATACTAAGGTGATTAAGAGACTCTCTCTAAAGCAAAATAAGACTACTTAAATAAAAAACAAATCTGACAAACATTGCCAATAGTAGTATCGATAACATAAGCCTTAAGTTTAAACTATTTCAAATATTGTTAAAATCTTTTTGAATACATTTATTGTTATTAATTGGTACTGCTCTAAATCTAATTCAATGTTAGATAAAGTTAAATACATCAAATTATCTATAAGAATAAATATATATTTTTTGGAATGATTACTATTATGTGAGGTAATGAGGTATTATTATTACTATTATGAGTAGTAGTAATAATAGTAGCAGTAGTAGTTTATTGTGTATTCGTTGATCTGGAGAAAGCGTACGATCGGGTGAATAGGAGTACGTTATGGAATGTTCTAAGAGAGTATGGTGTGGTTGCATGGTTAGTAAATACAATTATGGCGGTGTATGATGGAAGTAAAGCGTGCGTTAGGGCGGATGGAGCTATGAACGAATGGTTTGACATTGAACAGAGTGTTAGACAAGATTGTGTTATGTCGCCATGGTTGTTTAATGTATTCATTTATAAATGTATGAGGGATGCTTGTAAGGTCGTGGTTGGTTTACGAATGAACAATGCGAATGTGAGAGTGCTGTTATATCCGGATGATGTCGTATTAATGGATGAGAATAAAAGTTACTTGCAGAATGCATTAAATCGTTTGAGCTTGGTGACAAGCGTAATGTATCTTCTTATAAATGTCTCCAAAAACCTTACTGTATCAATTTAATGCCTCCATTAATGTCACATATGAAAAAAATTATTCACCAATAATTTTTTTTTCCTATGTAATTATTCTATATGTTGTCGTTTTCTTATGTATTTTTTAGTGCTTGCCTATTATAAGTCTTGTGACTGTTGCTCAATACATTATATAGAAATTGAAAATGGAAATTATGGTGATGATGATGATGATTATTATTATTATTATTATTATTATTATTATTATTATTATTATTATTATTATTATTATTATTATTATTATTATACATCTGGTTAAACACACAATTATATTTCCCAGAGATAAATAAAGGCAAAATATTAGTATTACTAATTTCCAACAATACGAGTGTATATACTTAAACTTTTATTGCAATGCTATAATATTATTTAAAATAGTTTGTAGATTAGTTTATAGCATTTGAGATAGTACCTAATAATAAATATAAGAAGGTGTTATAACGTTGAGTGGTTTTTTCTACCAATTTCCTTGTCTCTGTATCTACCGCTTTGTTCTGATTAATCTTCAGAAATAACATTTATCTCTGAGTAATTATTATAGAAATATAATAGAGATACGATACAATAATAAATTCACGGATTATGTTTTGATATATTCATTTTGCTTTTCTCGATACCTATGCAATACTCGTAAAATAACAATTACTTGTAATAAATTGTGGTTAGTAATTTTACGTTAATATGTTGTATGTGTAATATAAGTATTGTTAGTAAATAACTCAATAAAACACAAAATTTGGTTGAAATTATAACAATCAAAGGTAACTATCAAGAAATACGCCGTAATAAAACATAAAGTTATAATTTCTGCACTAATCTTTTAACTTTTCTTAGTTAAAGTAATAAATTGTAGATTAGGCATCGGACTGATTCTTATTTTAGTAGCATGTTAGTTATTGTCAGTTCTATTTTGTTGTATACTACAAAACTAATTCATAATTGAGCAGTAGTATTGTATTACAAATAAAAAGCAAAATTTCAAACAAAATCTTGTCCCTTTTAAAAAAAAAGTTACTTTGCTACAATTTTGTTTTAATGGAAACGTACAAAAAAACTTGATATTTTCTCATTACAAACTCGACTTCACACCTTTTCAAAAGAAAATCTTGCCTAGAACCATACATAAATACTCATTTACAGATTCAATCCCAAAATGAGCCATGAAATTGAAAACTCTGGAAAGGTTATGATGGGATGGGTGCATAAATTGTCCAAATACGCGAGGGTTTGTCTGTATCGCCTGCGGCCAGATAATAATTTTGTTTTGGTTTAAATTAAGGGGTAGAACCCTATCCAGAGGTTGAAAAAAATAAAGTAAGGTTCTCCCCCTTTTAAAACTACCTTCAATACGTTTACCATTTTAAAACATAAACATCGAAAGCTTGGGTGTAATTAGTTGCGGTGGGGTCGAAAGAATGCGGTGGTTTTTAGAGACATAGTGCAAGCAATGTGTTCATCAAACAAAGGAAATTTTGAATGAAATAACTAATTATATTATAATCAAAAATTATCTTAGAATCTTATCGCAAAATTATGGCAAATTATATGCATTTTGTTTTGAATAGTGTCTGTAATTATTGAATACTATGCGTTTATTTATTACTAACAGAAATAGCCGGGCTTTTCTTTGCTTCAGACAGGAAAACAAATATCTTCATTGTATTTATTCCAAACTAGTTTTTAATAAATTTAAAAAATCTAATAAAAAATGTATAGTTTCAGCTTTAAGGTTCATATGTTCCTGCACAGAGGCCATTGATTTTTTTAAATTTCAGACCTCTTCGTGCGGTAGATAACGCGCAATGCTCATTACAGACAAACAATTTCTTCATTTTATCAATAAAGAATATGATTGCCATGTTTACTGTATAGGACCTATTTAAATTTTAATCCTGACAAAGTAAAAATATTAATAATACAATTTATTGAAAAATGAAAAACTGGGCATGAGCTTGGAAACTAAGGCCTTTGACTTACATTCAGGATTTTCTTGCCTAGTGGGTTTCTTTTTACTAATTATGTTTTGCTTACTGAAACAAATTTTTATAGCTAATATTACTTTTAAAAAAAGACAGCCCTTTAGTGGCTATAAGCATTCCCATTTAAAAGGGATGTTTAAATTCCTTAAGAGCACAAAGTTTTACCATAGATCATTGATCTGACACCTTAATCCTACATTTCAATAAATATAGTCCATAAGTTTGATTATTTTTATAAGTGCAACTCCATTACTTTTGAGTGTAAAACATTATTAATCAAACATTTTATAAATTTTGCGATCCTATATCTGATTAGTAATAGTCTTAAAGAAAAAATTAACAGTATTTATAGGTTAAGTCCTGCTTATTCCAAGTGTGGCTTAAAATTTATTTATTTAAATGAGAGTGTAAATATTGTATAACCTTGTTAGAGTCTTGCATCCCAAATAAAGGAAAGCTAATCCTAATAAGTTTAACTAAGTGTTTTATTTTACTTATCAAACTCCAAGCTAATGTTTTATTCCATGTTGACACTCGTGGGTGAAAGAGCGATCAAAAATGTAATACTTGATTTCCAATTTGATAAAAATGTAATTAAAAACTCAACAGTGTGAGAAAAACATTTCCATTTTATATTAGATAAGAAAAAACATGAATATCAAAAAATAGTTAAGACAAAACACAAGTTTACCTAATACAGTTTATTATGTATTCTAATAAAATAATAATGTATAAATAGTTTTATGTTTTTATATAGAATAGAACAAGTTTACTTTCAATACATTTTGTATGATTTTAAGGACAGTCTTAATAGAATGACGGAGAAAATTCGTTTAACGCTTGACCTTGCTAAATAGAAATAATAAATACTAAAGGTTTCCATACTTGCAGTGTCATAATAAAAGGCTTGTGGTAGGACAGTAATCAATTTGAAATGAGAAAAGTGAAATAGCGGTTTAAAAACAAAAAAACCTAATAAGTTTTAGTCTTTACTGGCGTAATTTCTAGTTTCGCAACAAAAGACCTTCTTGATTATGTAATAGTGAAAAGAGGAGATATTTTTATTGATTAATCACTTTGGTCCATTTTTGTTTCAATTCTAATTCTAATTTATTTATATTAACTACACTGAATGTTTTCTCTGGGGGAACTGTAAGGTTTAAATAAAATTAGTTATTTAAAAAAGTTTTTTAAAACATTTTTGTCTATATTTTGATAATTTTTTACTTTTATCATAAATCAAAACGGCCTTAACAATTATTATATAGTGGAATTCTGATATGAAGGACCGTCCGTATCTGACAAAACAATTTTAAGCTACTTTTATATACTCATACGTCAAGTCATGCGATCTGTAGCTGTCACTTTTCATAGATACCAATAAGTATGATATAAAACTAATAATATAGTAAAATGTTATTATTGTTGGCCAAAAAATATATGTTTGTTTTTTCTGTCATAATCTTACTCTACTTCCGTATCTCATCTAACTAGAGCGACACTCACTCCAACTACTCACTTTGACAAGTGGTATCACTCACTCTGTTAGAAAGTTGAGTGGACTTGATCATAATCGTCAACTAAGTGCTAGTCAAATTTACGATAATGTGAATGCTACAAGGTAGTATAACATTTATAGAACGAGCTAGCTAGCTAACTCTGGCCTTAAGAAAATTCATGGCTGCCAAAACGCAAGCTCAGCATTCAACCCTATCCTGAGACATTCAACCTATTTCAAATCAATGTTAATATTAACCTCCCATCTACATTACCACACTTACAAAAGTACGCCACCAATCACTATTTTGAACTAGTTCTATCCAGTTCACCTCATTACATCCTATCCCTATCTTGAACTAGTTCTATCCAGT